>JAPQRP010000025.1:31975342-31989135 GCA_037367295.1 Apogon hyalosoma
GAAACCTGGCATGGGCTTCAAAATGGAGTCATGACCTTTGACTTTGAGTGACCTTGAAAGGTCAAAATCAAGGTCACGTGATTTTAAATGGTCATAACGCCAAAAAGAGTGGTGATAAGTACTCAGTTACTATTGTTGACAGATAGGAAATTATATGTAGGCTCCAAAATGTCATCATGACCTTTGACCTTGAGCAACCTTGAAAGGTTAAACCCACAGTCACGTTTTGAGAGGGAGATATCCATTAAGAGCTAAAATGTTTGCGAGAGGCGGGGTTTGTTGTGCCTGGCACCACTTGTTAAAATATTAAAGAGCTTTAAAAAAAAATCCAACACATTTTTGACACATTGTAAAATTAAATATTCGTCATGAATTCATCAGGTCATCAACCAACTGTACATACGCTACAAACAAAAAGTTAAGGATATTTCTTTCTTTTTTTTGTCCTTTGTGCTATTTATTAAATCTGTCCACTTTTTTTAGCATTCCGCTGGTCCTCCCATTTGTTTGTTTCCTATTACATTGAGTTCAGCATGGTTCTGCTTGAATGAACACTGCCAAGTTGAGCATCATGGTAATACTCACAACTGTACACTTAAAGTGCTTGTTTTTCTGGTCCAATTTTTACATTACTCAAGTCAACAGTAGCCAAAATGAAGATGTTCTTTTCTCTGCTTGTTAGTTTTTGTTTTTTTTTTAATGTTTTGTCACAATTGTGGATCTGTGCGACATCATTTGGAAGCCACGGATGTAGCTAGAGCAAATGAGCTCCTTGGAGAATATCCTCAACTTTTTGTTTGTAGTGTACATTCATCAGTGCTTCAGTTAACAATGTCATCAACTGAACATACTATGCTGCTTACTCATGCTGTACCGGTTCATCTGAATTCACCCTAAAACTGAACACAGTGGCAGCTGCAGAGCGAGAATGAGTTGGCTGTGTTTACCTTTACTAGATTCAGATGTTTAGATGATGTGTTAATAGTGAGTGAGGTGAAAGAAAAATTACTGTGTCCCAGTTGTGTTCTTATTTCCAATTAGTCTTACGCAAGTGCCCTAATCAGTTATGGTCTTTGTATGTCTTGCAGTGTAGTCTTTGTAGTGTCTTGTTCTTTGTATCAACAAGATAATATTCTCATCTTACTCTGTATGCTAAATGTCATCCTGTGCATGAACTGTTATCGTTATCAAGATGTCACCATGTACAATAAATATCATACTGTGTGTGAACTGTTGTCATTATCATGTGTCTAATGCGTGCAGTAAGTGCCTGACATAGCAACCTTTGGGTATAAAAGTGTTTTCCTTTTGAATGGTCAGCAGAGATCTTAACTCACACACTGACTGTCCTACAGTTGGCTAGTGTGCACAAATAGGGCCTTAGAATAAACAAAGTATTTCTTTTTCGAGCACCCTTTCTCAGCCTGGTGATTTTCAGAGTGGACTTAAAATCCCACAGCAGGTAAGGCTGTGGATAAGTCTGATGTCGATGTATTAATAAATATGACACCAAGGAGCAGCCAGGGAGCTAAACTGGCAGCCTACCGGATCTATTATTAGCGCCAATGCGGCTGCTACTCCCTGCCTGTTTGAGGCCCCAGGGGCCCGGGCACCGGCACATAGACTCCTGCTCTCACCCTGTCACTCTGAACTCCTCCTCAGTTTTTCAGTCAAGCATTCTTGGGCGAACTGGAGTCAGAGGAGGGGAAAACATAGTGAAATCTTAGAGTCGTTCTGTATATGGTTTCAGTCATGTCTGAGAGTTGCTGCATCTAAACCTGGTGTATTTTTCTGGGGCTACAGCAGCCACGTGCATAGAACGGGGGTGCCAGCATAGGTGAAGTGTGCCTAGTCCAAAATTTAAAAGCACATTAAGGCTACGATATCAACAGAGATACCATGAGGACTGTAGGGGAGCTGTGATTGGCTGCTTGAGTTTTCTCCTGCTAGTTTGTGAATGAAGAAAACCAGGACAACACTCCAGAAACAGTGAGTGATTGTAAAGTACATTCCTACAATATTATATGCATTTATGCTGAATATGTTCCTCTTGTGTTTTTGTGCACCATTATCGCTGCTGTTTTTGATTATTTGATTATTAGTTGATTATTTTGTTGCAAAGGCCCCTTTTAGTGGGTATGATATATCAGTCACAAATTGAATACTTAGTCCTTGAAGTTGATGTGTTAGAAGCAGCAAAACTGGAAAGTGTAAGGATCAGAGTGAGGTTGACGAGGGCTACAATGTGATTACAGGGCCAGAGCATCATCAAAACAGGACGTCTTGTTAGGTGATCCATTCTGTAGTGGATTGTACCTACCAAAAGCACCTTTCCTACTGGATGTTAACCCAACTGAGCATCAGTGGGATGTACTGAACCAAAAAAACATGGATCTGGATCCATGAATGCATCATGACTTACAGCACTTAAAGGATCTGCCACTAATGCCAATGAACCAGATACCACAGCACACCTTCAGTGTAACTCCGGCCAAGGGTCAGCCCTATTTCTGAGATATACAATTATGTTATCAGGTGTAAGCCCAGCATGTAGCCTCTCACTGTATCAGATGTAAAGTCATAAACAACTGCTGCACTGAAGGAATGAACACAAAATACTGTCTGATTATGCTACATATACAAATTTTGAGGGCAGTGAAAGATAAACATAGCAGTCTGCAGTAGCATCACTGCAAGGGCATATGTACATAGAGAGCATAAAATAAATAAAAATAATAATTGTTGTTGTTGTTGGTAATAGTCATAGTAGTAGTAGTAGTAAGTATTATTAAATCTTGATTTTTTTATGCAATTTTAATACATTTTTTTTCTGGCTACATGACCGTTTTACTAAAACATCACTGGTCTGTCCTCTACACCTTTTTTTTTTTTTTTTTACTAAAACTATATGATATGTCTGAAGAATTTAATTATATTGCAAGAAGCAATCAAATTTAGTACGGAATTTTTGTTGAGAAAGGTCTCCAGAGGAATAATCATGATTTTGCGATTTAAACATTTTTCATAAATCACAGCCTCAATTAATTTAGCCCAGCCCTATACTTATTATCTGTGTATCTATCATCCATCCTTGTACCTATCAATATCAACAATTTAACTAGTCTTCAAAGTGGTTAATATTTCACTTTTTGTTATTCTATTTTACACCAATAGATGGCAGTATTTCCTTGAAGAACTGTTTGGTACAATGTGCCACCAAACTGAAAAGGAATGACGTGTGACTCATGTTTACAAGTTATTCCATTTTTCAACCTTTCTCTACCTTAAAGACTTGCAGCATCTTCAGTAAGATGTTGTAATTAATTTTCAGAATGAAGAAAATCAACACAGATCCAATACTGCAGCAAAAATACCAAACAGCCCTAATAAAGACCTCATGCACCAGCATTTACACTAGATTAAATATTTCATCCCTCAACCTTGCATATTTCCTAAACTGTGTAAAGCAGGTTAGATTCTTAAAGCTCATTAAATCTGCACATTACAATTCACCTACATTATTCTTAAGATTTTGCCTGCTCATGCAGGATAAGCATTTGTAAAGTAAGCAGCTCATGCTAATTTACATGTAAGATTTCTGCCTTACAATATCGTTTTTGTCCAAGTTCAAGGCCAGGTTCCCATACTGAACTGTGACAATTCCCTTAGCTGAAGCAGAATGTAATACTAATGCAACAATATGGAGATTTTATGATCAGAAATGAAATTCTTGTAATGTATCAGAGTTTTACCCAAACTGCCACTTTTGGAAGAACCTAAGCCAAATTAAAGTGATGCATCAAAACTGACTGACTTTTCCAAAAAAGGTTGTGGCAAATGTTATTTTTTTAAGTACCACATGTACTATTTGTCAGCTTTTTTAGCTTTACCTAATATTTGTGCATAGATATGTTTGTAACAATGATACAAAATTATTTGAAATTCAATGTTTTATTAAAAACATCAGAATTTCTTGCATGAGGATGCCTAAACATCTCTTGCATGCATCTACGTCTTCAACAAACTAAGTGAATGTGCTAATCTCAATATGCATAGATGGTCTTCTAAATAAAATAAGGGCTGACAGCACTCTTTTACAAATATTGTAGGCAAACTGGTCAAAAACCACATGAAAAATCTAATGTACAAAGCACCTGAGCAGTCTGAAAACCAAGGAAAAACCCTGAGACTGCTGTGTTGCTCTCATGAATGAATGTGACAGACATTCTAATGAGAATCTGTAAAATGAGATGCTAAAGCTACAAGGAGAATCCTGAACCACACAAACAGTAAAAAGACTTTTCTCATTATAACATCAAGTGTCTGAACCCACAGCAGACTGAACTAGACTGGTGAACACTGCCACCTGATGGTCACACACATATCACACATTAGACCTGTCCCACCACAAGTTAGAATAAAGTTAGAGTTCATTTATAGAGATTTTTTCACAGACAAAAAGTCACAAAAAACAGCATTAACACACATTAAAGAAAGCCTGGACAAAAGAAAATAAGTCCCACCTGCAATATTTCATTGGACTGCCTTTACCTTTAATTGCGGGACATGTTCACAATGACGCCCTTAATACAATGCAATGTTTATGCAGTGTTAGAATAAAAGTCACATTTATTTATGTCCATAGTTGCATTCATTTTTGCCCCACGTCTTGTATTGATGATGGAGAGTCAGACCACTGTGTAAAGTCTCCATTACAGCCCAAACATTGTCAATGTGGTTCAGGTCTGGACGTTGTGAGGGCCAATCCATGTGTGAAAATTACGTCTCGTCTTCCTGAACCACTCTTTTACAATCTGGTCCTAATGAATCCTGGTATTGTCCAATCTTTAAGCACTCAATCAAACTGAACTTTAAGAAACGAGAAGCTACTCACTGCATCAGTTAGGGTTAAAGTACTTGTAGATGAAAAATATTAGTCCCTGCAGTAATTATCCAATCAAAGGATATGAACTAATGACTTAGTTAAGTCCAGGCAGACACTTTTGTTTCTGGCCAATTTCAACATCCAGTCTAGTTATGTGTAGAGTGCAATACTAATTTCTATTACAGGAAATTCACTGACATAAAACCTCAGGTATTTGAAGCAAAATAAAAGCACAAACATGTCACTGGGCCTCATTCACAAACAGTATGTATGCACAAATCTGTGCTTAAACTCTGCGTATGATCATTTGACGCACAAATTCAAGATTCATCAACATTTTCTTACACAAATTTGTTCTACTCTGCCAACAAATTTAGAACTGCCTCAGACCACACGTATGCACAAATGAGGAAGGCCAAACTGACTTAGAAAATGCCAACACATACCTTTTTAGTACATGCTGAGCGTATAAAACCACATTAATTAAAGAGATTTTATTAACATCTAATCAACAAATCATTCATTTACTAATATATTGGCCAAATGTATTAAACAACCATGAAATTGACACACTTTCACCCTCATCATTGTTACAATGTCAGTTGTTTTTAGTTAGTATTTTTAGTAAGTCTCTACTCCATTAATGCTAAAATGTTATATTGTTTGAATGACCGGGGATATGGCCTTAAAACATGATTGATGACACCATACAGAAACCCTGAAACTCCTCAAGAGGTGCGTTATAATAACATACTTGCCCACACACACGCCGTAATATAGCGCACTTTTGGCATGCTTAAGGGTCGTAGGATTTGTTTGGTGGTAGCAAACTACTTTATACCCCTGAGAAGGCAATTTCTGTGGTTGTAAAGTTCTTTTGTTTTTTGCCTTTTGGCTCCATCACTTCTAACAAACTGTGAAATTTACTACTTCTCTCCTCACATAACTGCTTCCTTCCTTCACGAATCAACTCTTAGCAAGCAGTTTCATTATATGGAGAAATGGGGGCGTGATAGTATGCTAATCATAAATTGCGAACATGTGCCTGTCAATGTAGAATGATTCTGATTCACACACACATATGCAAGGTGGTGACAACAAAATTGGCCAGTGTGCAGGTGTCATGAATCCCATAGTGATCTTGCGTACACACTTATTTTGTGCGCAAAGAACATTTCCACACACATATAAGTGAATGAGGTCCATTGTGAAGCTGCAACATGAGCAGGCTGCTCCCAGTGTTCATCACAAAACTACTGACCCCAAACTCTCTCCAACTCTGTTTTTAGAAAAGATTTTCTCACTCACACAATTGAACATCAGGCCCCTTCACTGCTTCTCAGGTGTGTTTTGATGATGAAAGTAGTGTGTCGACCAAACAGTTGTTGGGGTTTTCTCTGAGTTAAGTTTCTTGAAACCGTTCACTCGTAATGTACAAATTTGAAGGTACCACGTGAGAACAGGGACCGTCGTGTTCTGTGATTGGCAGAGCAATCTGACAGTTTTGAGGGTCATATAACGTGTCTGCTTGCTTTAGTTTGGTTTTTAGGTGAAATGACAAGTTTCAAAAACATTACAGTTGCCAATAAATGTAATTTCCATCAGATTAGATATGATAAAAAGTTCTAAATGCTTCAAAGCACATCTTATCAGACCTATTTATTTAACATTCATGGAAAGAGTTAAGTTTGTAGGTCTAATTTGAAAAGTTTCACTCAAGTTCACATCATTATTATTATTATTATGTACTTTAGTTTATAATGACAGTGTGTATCTCTTTACTGTAACACTCCAGTTGCCCCATGTGCACTACAGCTCATCTCTGCAGATTCTGTATCCTCATAAACCCCGTTCTTGTTGTAATATTGCATTTGTATGACATAGATATACTGTATCATCTCACCACTGTGTTGTAAACTGCTTGGCCCATCTCAATGACATGTGGGTCAGTGGATTGAGTGTCAGCAACTGCTGGATTGATCTGTGGGGAATAAAAAAAAAAATCAATAATTATACAGATATAGGATTATTTACTACATCAGGCTAAACCTAAACCTTACATTAAAAATGCCATATACCTGTATGTCCATATCACTGTCATCCATTTCACTCTTTAAAAACTGGGTTCATGGAGTTTTAATTTTGATCCGCTACATTTTTTCAGGGAGTGGAGCTCTAATGATTTGTTAACAACAAATTTTAAAAAAGAAACCTTCTACATTGTTCCTAGAAGCTTACATCTGACCTTTTTATTTACTTCACAGATCAGCTGTGTTGGTTTGTTGTAATTTTTTTCCCTATAAGTTAACTGGTCATTATTAGATATAAAATATTACTTTTAACATCATAATCATCCTAGGCTTTTCAGCTTCACAAATCAAGGCATTCTTAGTAATGCTTGAAATACTAAAACTAAATAAAAACTTGAAAACAAAATTAAAAGTAGTCCCTAAAACAAAAAAGTAAAAATACTTTTAACTAAAATAAAACTCAGATAAAAACCAAACTGGAAGACTCGATGAAAATTAAAAACAAAAAAAAAAAACAAGATACAAGATTGCTTAATATTCTGTAGGCACATCATTCCTTGAGTCATGAAGTGAGACTGAATGGACCTGGATAGCAGTGGGCTGTGGGGTGTGGAGGTGGGGCACTCGGGGAAAGACATCGGTCAGGTGGGGAGGGGGGTCAGGGGTCGACCTCCGGCTGTGTTGTTGTAGGACTTCCTGGTAGGATCTGGAGTCAAAGTTTGTCTTCCACATCAGCACCTGGGGTGTCAAGAGATATTCATTCATATTCATCACATTTTCTGTTATCATATAATGTTTAAATCAATCTTGTGCGTGGTTTCACTGCTCTATGAGTGTAAACCTACGCAACCCCACAGTTTAACGTGTTTTAAATTACATGAGTTAAGATTACCTCATTTTTAATACTGGCTTCAGTTATTAAGACTAGATTAACAAGTGAAAATCCAGGTTTTTGATAATACATGTAAAATAATGACTTTTAATTTACTATTCAGCAGAGTACAGCCAAACTCTGCAAATACAGCAAACACATATAGTGATGAGTGTATTAACATTAGCAAAGTCACAAAATCAGTGCTGTGTGTGAGTGACTTTTCAGTGAGGGCATTTTCAAAATAAACTTGAATGCAGATGGTTTTGACAGTGAAAATACCATACAGTTAGGGCTGGGCGATACGGAAAAAAAATCATATCACGATATTTTTTTTTTTCATATCAGGCAATGTTGATATGTATCATGATATAAATCAAATCACTATTTTTTGTCAAGATTAAAATTTCCATTACTCATAAGTTAGTTGTGAAGACATGAGAGAGTGTGAGTGAGAAAGAGAGAAATATGCATGTCATGGTACTTCATGGAGAAGTCTCTCGCTCTTAGAATTACCCCCCCACCCCGATGTATTATTACCCCCGTCTTTATATGCGTCTTAGGGCGCTTTCACACAGCGTACTCGAGTCCGTACCCGAGTCCGCTTCATTTAGTCCATGTCAATGCAACCGTTCCGTGCTCGAGTACCGTACCCGAGTCCACTTGAGGAGGTGGTCCGGGCCACCCGTACTCCAGCACGGTAGTCTGATTGATGTAATGCGATCCCTGCCCGCGTCCGGAAGTGACCTCATCACCATTCCGCCAAGTGGGTGGGTATTTCACCACGAAAACATAGACGTCGCTCTCGTTGACTCTTTAAAAAGCCTCGGATCCGTGCAGCACGGGCTCACCTTATCGACCGAACCACTCGGTGATATATCAGAGACAACGAAGGTCACTCTTCTCTATGCCTCAAACAGGACAACAGATGGGTAAGGGTTTGTCTTCTTCGGACTTCCGCGTTTGTTGGATAACGACAGAATTCCCTCCACACCGCCACCTACTGTTTCAGCCTGTAACACCCATTCGTACTCGGGCACGGGCCCCAGCACGCGCGTGTGAACGCAACGTCTGTGGGAAAGGTGTGTATGTGCATGAGTACGGTACGGACTGGAATACGCTGTGTGAATGCGCCACTAAGTGTCAGTTATACGGCCGTATGGTTTGCGTGTATTAGTTTAGCAGTAGGCACCGACCGCTGTGCTGTGTCCTGCGTATGCCATAACTGGCGTAAACTGAAAGTGAAACACCATGCTTTGACCGTCTGACTCCCGGCCTCTGTTGTACGCCAGAACCAAAATGGTTCACACCCTACTTTTCAGTAACCTGGTCGCCTGAGCTCTCGGTCCAATTTTCTCCCGAGGGAACACTCATTACCTGTCGCTGTAGCCCAGACATTAGCGTGTGCTGCGGCTGCTCTTCCGCCTGTGCTGACGTACTCTAGCATGATTGGTTCCGTGTGGCACTGCTTAATTATGATTGGCTGTTCTTATGGCTGTCAAAACATGGACGAATGAATTCTGTTGAAATTGCATTAAGCATGTCTCATATTTCTATTGAGGAAAAGTTATATCACGGTATATATCGTTATTGTTTTATCGCCCAGTCCTACATACAGTACATAATTTTTACACCAGACTTCAAACCTTCCAAATTGTCTAAAAAGATGAAATTTGAGGACTGGTTTCATTTTTACAAGTCAGTTTTATTCCATTTTACTCATGTTGCGTGGTAGTTTAGAATTTTTTGAAAACTCATCACTACTATCTTTGGTTGATCCTTTTAGGGGTCACCACTAATCATCTACTTCCAATTGACCATGTCCCCTACATCTTCTTCTTTCACATGGGTTACCTGTATGTCCTCCTTCACTTCTTCCAGAAATCTCCTCTTTGGTAGCTCCATTTTCATCATCCTTCTACTGTATTCACTATCCCTCCACTACACATGTCCAACCACCTCAATCTGGCCTTTCTCAGTTCTCCTGCCTTCATGTGCTATGGGAATTATGGTAAATACTAGTTACAAACTCAAAAATTGGACATGAATACCCCTTTACATTGTATTTTCCAGTAGAGAACTGGGGGAAAAAAATACATGAGCTGCTGAGATGAAAATAACCTTTGAACTTTTCAACATGGTGGAGAGCAATGAAGGCTTCATCTTGAATGATGACCAGTGCTTTTATTAACTTTCCGGTACTGTTAGATGATGATTTTGCACTATGATAGCCTACAAATGTTGAACTGACAAGTGGAAAGGATCATCTTCCCGATAGCTCGTGAAGGCAGCATTTGTCCCCAAAGCATCCAACCACTGCTATCCCTCTGATGTGCTTGTACTTAATCCTGTCCATCCTTGTCACTCCCAAAGACCATCTCAACGTCTTCAGCTCTGCCACCTCCAGCTGTACCTCTATTCACCAGTGAAGCTGTCTCCATAAAATATCACTGGTCACACTACCATCCTCTACACCTTTCCTGTAACTTCTGCAAATGCTATTTTGTCAGACATCATACCTGATACTTCAACCTTGCCTCCACTCTCCTCTTCACCTCCAATCTAACCTTCCCACTGCTTTGAACACTTTACCTCGACTCCTTGCAATCCTCAATGTTTCACCTCCTTCCATTTCATTCATACATGTATTCTGTCTTGCCGCTGCTGGCTTTTATTCCTGTACTTTCCAAGTGCATACTTGCACCATACTTCCACCACAGATCACAAAGTCATTAGAAAACATTTTTTCAAAAATAAAGAATACAATCAAATGAGTTGAATGCAACGGATTTTATGCATTTTGTCCCAATTTGCATCACGTACTGTCAATTTCACACTTTTTTTAAACTTAGATGGCAATTGTAAATTTTTTTTATTTATTTATTTTTTTAAACTGTCGCCGAGTAGCTTCCTTTCTATGTATAGCGTCTAAAGTACGTAGCTTTATTGGAATTCAGCATTTTCAGAGATTAAGTTTACAATGATATGCATTAAAGTAGTTTCACCAAATCATATCCTACAGTTACCATCTACATGTAAGGGCTGGGTAAAGCTCTCAGAGCTTTGATGATGAAGGGTTTTGAGAGAATGCTAATGACTATTTAGTAAAAACACCAACCTGACCATCTGTTGCCCCAGAGGCAAACATATCTCCAGTCCTAGAAAACTTCACAGTTAGCACAGCCCCCTAAAAAACAACACAAATGATGGTTCATTTATAGATGCTTGGATCTGGAATGTGGACACATGCTGTTGAGACCAACTACAGTTTGTTTTGAGCTGCGGCACTACCTTGTGTCCGTGGAGGGTGTAGATAAGGCGTCCTTCCACTAGGTCCACGATCTTAACTGTGCTGTCACTGGAGCCGCTGATAAGGTAGTTGTTCGATGGATGGAAGGAAAAGCTGTTGATTCCCCCAGTGTGGACTGAAATGCATAAAAACAGCCACATCCATGAAAGGAAGTCATGTACGTCAAATGGCTGATAATAAGCTGTTCTGACACAGTCTTCATGAACACCCTTATACCTTGATAATGCTGAATGAGCTTGTTGGTCCGTAGATCCCAGATTTTTAGGGAGCCATCAGAGCCCGAGGAGGCAATGCAAGTGCCACTCGAGTTGAAATCAACAAACGATACTGATCTGTAAAAATGGAAATCTCAGTGGAGGCTGATGTGTAAAGAATATGTGGAGAGGAAACAATGCTAATGTAGCAGGATGCTTGGAAGTTACCCTCCATATTCAGTGAAACAGTTGATGCACTGTCGGGTGGAGGTGTCCCACAGACGCACAGAGCGGTCATCTCCACCAGACGCTATGAGCCGCCCATCTGGAGAAAATCTGCAACAGAGAGAACAAAAAACTAACTGTATGCAGCTCTGACATACACTTACACACAGTTACAACACACCCTACAGCCAATCCAGACAATCAGAGCCTTATTGGACACATCCAATATTCTACTCTTATCAGTCTAGGAAAACATGGTCCAAGATCTGAGACAGGATTATTTAACTTGAAATGTTCGTAGACAGTTTGAATGATGTACTGTGAAGTGAAAGAGCAGCAGTCACATGATAATAACCATCCCACATGTCAGTGTTTTCTGAATTTGTCTTGAAATTCAGAAAACACCTGTAGAAGCATCAAGTAGAACTGCCTTTCTAAAAACAGGTCATGGAGTTGTTTTATTGGGTCATTAATTGTCGGAGTGAAATGCATGACAACATCCTCCAGAGATCAAGCAATGCATTTCTATCCTCTGTCAGGGACAAAGACTTTGCAGATTCATTAAAAAAACAGCCCACTGCAAAAGGACATTTTATAAATAAATTATAAATAAAAATTGTTGCAGCATGCTGTTTTCACCCAAGACAATTTATTTTCCTACTTAAATTACTATAAGAGTTTATAATTGTTGAACTCCGCAAAGTCATGTGAAATGTAGAGAAGAAGTAGATGTAAAAACACAAAAAAATACAAAAATAAGACAAAAACAAGAGAAAAAGTAAGCAGATCTGTTTGCACAACACTTCCTGCTCACTGATACCCTTCCAACCCAGGGATTCATTTTGAGTCTTAACTTGCAATCTTTTGAAAAACCTTTCAAAAATGTGTTAAGAAAAAAATGCAAAAATTGAGAGAAAGGATGTCACACATGTCGAATTTGAAAAGAATTGGGTGAACAGTCTTTGAGAAATGGGTTGGATGAAAATCTCGGACGGAAGGAGGGACAGAATTATTATACCCCCGCCACAGGTACAATAAAAGACAAGAGGCGAAAAGAGGACAAAAACGTATCAGATACAGGGTAAACATGATGTAGAAGATCAATGGAAATGACATCAAAAACACATAAAAAGATAAAAACTATGTAAAATAAAATTATGTAATAAGACAAGTCATGTAAAAGACATCAAAAAGACAAAAAAGAGCCACTTAAGAGACACAACAGACATGGAAAAAGACATAAGAAACAGTAAGACAAAATAAATGAAATTATCTTTAAAAAATTTATTATGACAAAAATTGTGTCAAAAAATCCCAAGTGCAAGAAACTTCTCCCAAAGAGCATCACAGCAAACAATTCAGACCCACAAAATGAATTTCTGCACTCATCAACATGTGTACGTACTATGGCTTATGTCTTGATAATATTAACATTGTTCTTTTTGGGATTTTTGCTGGAAAAAGAGCCGTTCAATATCAATAATGACTGTTATTTAAGTCTGAGGTTTGGAACATGTGAAATTGGTCTCAAACCTGGCACAGCGGACCCAGTTGGTGTGCTGGTTCAGAGAGTAGATGAAGCACTGGCGATGAACGCTCCACACTTTGACTGACTTATCGTCCGATGCCGTCAGCAGCCTCTGACCATCATAGGAGAAAGAAACACTGCGGACGGCTGCTGTGTGCACTTTAAAAACTGTTGACTCTCCTTTCCTGTGAAGAAACAGAATGACTACTGAATTTACTGATGAGGTCCCTAGAATCTTCAAAAGTAGGACAGGAGTTAGAGCTTTCAGCTATCAAGCTCCTCTATAAAGGGTATGCACGTGACATCACACTAGTGGAAGTCACCGCGGTTCCACCCACTGAATGGCAGAAAGAGGGAGATGAGTGGCAGCATTGGCTTCAATACTATCTAAACTTAAGGACAATATTAAATAAAAATTGGGAAGAGCTGTTGTGCAATTGATTGTATGAACAGGTTTAAAAAGCAGTCAGAGCTATCATTTTACAGGCACCAAAAGACAAAGAAAAAATAAGTAGATGGATCCACAAATCCAGGCAACGAAACCTGGATTTGTGGATCCCGTTTCCTGTCGGGTAACATTAATTTATGCCGTGTTTTTGGGTAAAATCATACCTTAGATTACGTTTTGTTTTGGCAAACATTACTTCTTAGTAAAGCTCTTTTTAGCATCTTTCATGGTTTTTGTCTTCATTTTGTGATTCTGAACCTTGTGCTCTACATAAACAAACTTAAACTGAGGCTAACCCAGTT
>JAPQRP010000025.1:31990138-32012654 GCA_037367295.1 Apogon hyalosoma
ATAAAATTAGATAGATAGATAGATAGATAGATAGATAGATAGATAGATAGATAGATAGATAGATAGATAGATAGATAAGCACAGCTCATCTAATTAGTCTGTCTGTGTGACCCAAGTTTCCAGCACAACTTGTTTTGCATTTTGTGCAAGTCCATATTTATAGTACTTGGTCAACAACAGACAAGAGTAACTTGAGCTCACATGGATGGAGTCCACAGGCGCACTGTTCGATCCTTGGAGGAAGTGGCCACCAGGTTACCAGAGGGAGAGAACTGCACCCCGGTGATGACATCTTGGTGGCCGACAAAGCGGTAAGCCCTTGCTTTGGGTGCCAGATTCCAGATCATCAGGGTTTTATCTACTGAACCCGAGGCTGGAGTGAGAGAAGAAAAATGTATACAGCAAATTTACTCAAATACTGATGTATTGTGACATATCACAATCACTGCAGATTTCCTGCTGGAGAGTCAGTAAATTTAATAAAAGATGAATAAAAAGTTAATTACAGTGCATATATTCATCTTGGCTTTACTTTGAATTTTGCCTCATGAGAAAAAGTAGCCTTAACATGATCACAAACATGTAGCTTAGAGGTTAGAGATGCTTTTATGGAAGGTTTGAGTCTCTAAAAGATTTACTTGTGATCACACACCGTCCATCATTGATAAAATACTTTGTAGGTTAAACTTATGAAAATATCTGACTTCACAATCTAAAATAACATTTATACTGTGTAGTTTGTGGTAGAAAAGTACATATTTCATGATCATGGCATAATATTCCATTCCTTCCTAAACTAGCTGCAATATACAACCTATCATATAAAACATGCAAGCAAATGATGCATCTTATATTACCAAGACTGTATCATTACTCAATCAGGGAGAGTCATTGATGAATGTTTCTCTAAATGCTGAAGTCAAACAGAATTAGAGTACAACACGTCTTAATAATGCAAACATTAGATCATTTGTGGGAGTTTAAAACAGTACATGGGATTGCAAGCAAATATGAGGCAGCTTTTAAAATAGCAGCCATATAATAATCTGGGAGCATATAGATTACCCAGTTGTTTGCGGTTTGGGTTGAAGTCTGCACAAGTCACAGCATCTTTATGTCCCTTGAAGTGCCTCTCCAGGGTCGGATCCTCCTGTAGCACCAGAACTCACATTCAGATAGAAACTTGTGGCTTCATAGACTCAAAAAAATCTTGTGTAAGAAGTTGCTGAAAAGATAACTGACTTAACATATAAAGGAAAATCAAGACAAGAACTCATCAGTTGGAAAAACTACACCTGTGACATATAAAATTAGTTTAGCAGAAGACAACAACACTTTATGGAGTCAGAAAATTCATTGACACAAAGCTGAGAGCAGGCCTGTTTTTCTGAGCTGATGAAAAGTCACATTCTTGTAAATAAGCGGTTCACAAAGGACAGTGACCCTTACAAACATATGATGATCATCTGGAATGCAACACATTGCTGTACAAAACCAACAGTTTATTAAGTACTTCAAATAAACTCAACATTATAAATTCTGGATGCACCGATTGCAAACTTCTTGGCCAATACTGATACCGATGTTACGCTCTCTTTATTTTGTTTTTGTTATTTATGCCCCAACAATGACATCTTTATTATAACATAAAAATAGTTCCTATTGTCTTTGAATGAACACAGTCAAACAAATTTATCAAAAAAAATTATTTAATACAACACAACAGATAAACTGATACTGCATCGGTCAGAAAAAATCTGATATGAGGATAGCAACAAATGTCACCCAGGACCAATGTCCAGCTGATATATCAGTACATCAGAACTTCTACTTCTAGTGGAGTTTTTCCAGTGTGTATTAGTACTTTTTCTTATCTCTACTGGTTTTGGTGACAATTTCACAACAGTGGTATTAATAATTCTTCTTGTGCTTATTTGTACAGGTGTGTATTTAATGTATGATTATCATTCTATTGCATTTACGACGAGTGTATGCTTTCTATGAGCCAAAGTGCACCCTAAGAATATAAAGTTTTACTCTATTAGGGCCTGGATGACTATGATTCTCCACAGACGATACCCACGGCATTAAAGTTGTGTAGTACAGGTGGAGCTCTATTAAATTCACTGTTAAACATTGTTTCATCATTAGGTGTTTAGTATGTCTGTGAAAAAGCTGCAGAAGCACAAGTAACCTTATGGAATATGCTGCATTTATTTATAGTTCAAAGCTTGACAGGAACTAGCTATAAACTTTGTCTGAGCAGACAAACACGGTCCAGGTAAAGAAACACAGTAAAATATATTTGTATAATTGCTATTTCTCCACAGGTTCAGCATCATGACAAACGACTAACTACTACTAACTAACCAACTACTGTAAACACCCAGGACAGAGCTGACAGTTTGACAGTTCCACTCCGCAAATCCAATTAGCAAACTCACCGACTCAGCTACTATTACCAATGGGGCTAAATTATTCATCTTTCCTCATTAGCAGCTAATTATTAAAGTTCCGATATAAGTTTACTTACCAGAACAGAAGCCATGATGTGGTGCTACTTAAAAAAAAAGCTAATGTTGTCAAAGTTGAACCACTCCTCTTCTCCGGACCTCCATGATTGTCAAACAGTCCGCCTTCAGTGTCTCCAGACCAGACCTATCGAGCTCCGATAACACGGAAACCTACTCTTTTCTCAATCTTTAATGGTCTCTCCGGTGTAATTGTTGCTCTAAACTGCTCAGTTTGTTCCTCCTTGCATTAGCAGTGCCTGCTTAGTGTATTTTGTTTGTTGCTTGATCTTGTGGAAATGAAGCGAGTATGCTGCATTTATTGTCACATGAAAACCATCGGGAATGGGAGCAGCTGGTTATTTACACTTAGTATCATTGACCGTGTATAACTTTTAAAATGTGACTGGTAGCTTGAAAAATAAACTTTCCGTATAAAAATAGTCAGTTCTTTTAAAAGCGTATGATTTCACGCTGTATCTGGTGAGAAAAGATTGTTATACTGAACGCAGTATTGAAAGGGATATCAATCTGTTTATTTCAAATGAAAAATAAAATCAACAGAAATGTATTTGTTTGTCTAGAGGTGTGGAATACACTGGATGACACTGACACAAGTACCCCATGTTATTATTCTCTATTGCTATTGTTATATGTGATTATTTCTCGACTACTCCTATTATTCTTGGACTTGAATGCAACGCGTCATCAAGGTGGCGCGTCTTCCGCTGCTAAGCAACTAGCCTCTCCTAACATACGAAGCATTACGGAAGCGGAATCATGCAGTATCGGCTTGTCTGATTGGTCCGTGTGCTGAAACGGACCAATCTGCGCAGGGATTGTTATGTGTAAGTGAACGTTTCATATTCCTGTTTGAAAAGATGTCGCTGAATCGGGGCATCGGCAGTGCGGAGGTAACTTTAGCTAAATGACATCAAAATACACTTAAATGTACTGTTGAGCCGCGTTCTCCAACATATTATGTACTGTCAGTGCAGCACAGTTAATAAAAATGAGCGTAGCTAACCTATCGTGCTAATGTGTTTGCTGTCCCCAGTGTTAAGTTACCATATCAACGACAATGAAAGCCCTGCTTTTAAACACTGTTTTGTTTTTTACTCTTCATAAATTGCTATGTCAATATAATAAACCTAATCTCTTTTGCTACCTATGCGTTGCTTTGGTTGTAAGATGCATGGCGTTGTTCCCTCTTCTTTTAGTACATGGCGAAAAGGATACCGAAAAACGCCAAGTATCACCATATCAAAACCCGCCTGGATACAGGTATCTTTATATTTAACAGATACTTTTTCACTCTTTTGATGCTGGATAAAATCTGGCTGTAATGCCCCATAACGACGATTTATTTATTTATTCATTCATTCATTTATTTATTTTTGTATGTTCATTCTCTAGGATGCAGCCTTACCAAGTACATGGAAAGACTTGAAGAAATAAAAAGAAGTGAGTAGCTCATGTAGAGTCATTAGAGGTGATATTGCTTTATGATTTTACTATACTCCACTCTCTGTAGTTTTTATTTTCCCCACAACCAGTCTATTTTAATTCCAAATGCACTGAGAAAGAATGTGGGACAAAGAGTATATGTGGATGTTGCAGTACCTGAGAAGTATCTGTCTGACTAAAAATCCCTTTGGATAAAGTGCACGTGTCTTCAGGAAATGTCCATCCTATTGAGATGCACCTAGATATTTGTATGTTGACACCTCCTTGATGTCTGTTTTACAAATGCTAACTGGCTGCACAAGAAAGAGATTTGACTGAGGGATTGATTCTTGATGGAGTTTATGTGGAAAAAAAAAAGTAATCTTTTGGGCTATTTTGTGAACAGAGATGTTTCACATTCTCTGTGCTTCCAGCTTTACTTGTTAGGATCATTTCTCAGACATTAAAACTTGTATTGATGTCATTTGTGTGGATGAAATTGAACCATGCTTTGGACCATTTCCTCTCTCTGCCTTGTCTCTCTCCTGTAGAAAGTTCGCTGTTCTCATTGCATCACTCAGACAGACAACATGCCAGTGCTGATAAAAATAAATAAATAAAATCAAGGCATACATTCCCACTAGCTCAGACAATTTGTTACAGGTGTAATAGGACAAAGTACCTCCCATTTGGACTATACCCAGTGTAAAGGGGCAAAGTATACACCTGACCAGAGTATAGCCTACCCAGGGTTAAAGCGGCCTCGGCCAGATTATGCCAATTTATACCCCAGGGTATAAACTGGCCCAGGCCAGAATATACCCCTGGGGGCCAAATTATACCCCCATGATATCAGTAGTGTTGAATGATATACAAGAAACACAAGAAGACACAAGAAACATTATAATTCAAAGGTGCAAAGATTTTTTTTATTGTCAATTCACAGGACATACAGAGAATTAATTTGCCATTTCTCTCTCACCTTGTGATTAAAAAAAGGTAAAAATTGAACAAGAATAAACAAGAGGTATAAAGAATAAACTATAATAGAATATAAAGTGCATACATCAATATATGTACTGTGGTAGTGCAATACAGTAATGGTTATTGGGTGAATAATGGATCAAAACAGCAGCAGATATAACAGTAACAGCAAGAGATATGGCAATAATGCAATGTTTGTAATAAAGTGCTGTAGACAGTCAGCAGCAATGTGAGAATATCACAGAATGTAAGTCTACTGAGTCTCATGCAAAAACAGTTGAGGTGGAGTCTTTGTGTAAACATAAAGGTAGGTTACAGTCCAGGGACCAGGGGCAAAGGGGGGAGGCAGTGGACAGCGTTCAGAATCCTGATGGACAAAAAATGATCATGCTTGTTTTCAAGGTCATGGGCACAAGCTGGAGTGTTGAGTGCACATATCTCTGAGCCAGTGTAACAGGCCAAAGTATACCCCAGTCCATACTATTATTCTGATAGTTAGGATCAGGCCAGAGTATACCCCAGAGGATAAACTGTTCTAGGCCAAACTGTACTCTGGAGGATACTCTGGCCTGATCCTAACTATAAGAAAAATAGTATGGACTGGGGTATAAAATAGCCTAAGCCAGACTATCAATCAATCGATCAGTCAAATGTTATTTATATGGTGCCAAATCATAACAAAAGTTATCTCATGACACTTCATATATAGAGCTGGTCGAAACCAGACTCTTAAGCCAATTCACAGAAACCCAACAGAATCCTCCAGGAGCAAACACTTGGTAACAGTGGCGAGGAAAAACTTCCTTTTAATAGGCAGAAACATGAAGCAGACCCTGACTCCTGGAGAATGGTTGTCTGCCTTGACCAGTTGGGGTTAAAGAGAGAAGGTAAAGGAAGAGAAAAAAAGAGAGAGACTGGGAGAGGGGGGAAATAGGGTGAGACACATGGCTGCACAGCAAACTGAACTAGAACTGTTAAAAAGTAGAACAGCTGGTATATAATTACCAATAGCTGGAACAAATGTCCTTAACTGTTAATACTACTACTCCAAATACAAGTACTAACAGTGGATATACTAGTACTGCACCTGTTTGTACAAATAATAGAGAACCTCTATCATCCATGTAACTTTATAATAAACACTATCACAATTATATGGATAAATGAGCAATAACAATGGAGGCAGGAGAGAAGTGGCACCACAGCAGCAGGTCCAGAGACAATCCAGGGAAACCCTGTGAGGTGATAAAGTACAGGGACTCCAGGGAAGAAGTCAGTTCAGTAACATGTATTTGTTGTGGCGTGAATAGAGGAGGCGATTAGGAAAGAGATGGTCAGAGAAGAGGTGGAGCAGAGGGGAGGTCAGACAGGAGGAGGAGCAGAGAAGAGCTCATTGTATCATGATGAGTCTTCCAGCAGTCAAAGGCCCAATCCCAATTCACCCCTTAGCCCTCCCTCTTACCCCTACCCTTTGGCCTTTGCACTTGACACTACCCCTTGAAACAGAGCTGCAAGGGTTAGGGGTTGAAACATTCTGCTATGAAATGGGACAACTCTTCGCCACCTGTTACGTCATCAGCAGTCATCGATGTTGCTATTAACAGATATAAAAAGTTTGTTTCCGAAAGTATTCACCATGCCATCAGCAGTTGTAACCATCTCTGTTGCATGGGCTTTGGTCATGTTTTTGTGGCTATTAACTATAAACCACCGAAATGTGATCTATAACACATTAGAAACAGCTTTAAATGGTCAATGAAATGATTAAGTTGTTTATGAAGAAAATGCGTACATTTCATCACACTGCTACACTTTTTTTGCTGTGCTTACCTCCATTTTGCCAATGATTCAAACAGAATTATGGGAGATTTCTCCTACCCCTTCATTTGTAGTGTAGTCCTGGAAAATCTCTGTTTCGAGGACTTTAGGCCCAATCCCAAGTCACCCCTTAGCCCCCCCCCCTTACCCCTACCCCTTGGCCCTTGCCCTTGGCACAACCCTTAGAAACGGAGGTGCAAGGGGTAGGGGTTGAAACATTACCCTATGAAATGGGACAACCCTTCGCCACCTGTTACGTCATCAGCAGTCATTGATGCAGCTGTTAACAGATGCAAAAACTTTGTTTCCGAAAATATTCACCATGCTGTCAGCAGCTGTAACCATCTCTGTTCCATGGGCTTTGGTCATCTTTTTGCAGCTATCAATTATAAACTGCAGAAATACGAATGATTAAGTTTACGAAGAAAATACATACATTTGTGTGTTTCTTTCTTCTCACTGCTGCACTTTTTTGCTGTGTTTACCTCCATCTTGCCAATGATTCGAACAGAATAATGGGAGATTTCTCCCACCCCTCCATTTGTAGTGTGGTCCTGGAAAATCTCAGTGTCAAAGGCTATACAGCCCTCTGCCTTAGCCCTTCCCCTCTGTCTAATCGAGAATCGGGACAACACTACCTCCTTCACGTGTACACGCAAAACATAGGGGTAGGGGTAAGGGGGAGGGCCAAGGGGTGAATTGGGATTCAGTCAAAGCCTATGGCAGCAGAACTAAAAGCAGCCTGAGCCACCCTAACTATACTATAACATCAAAAAGGAACATTTTAAGCCTACTCTTAAACACAGAGGGTGTCTGCCCGAGGCAGGGAGGTGGTTCCACAATAATGGAGCTTGATAGTTGAAGGCTCTAGTTCCCGTCCTACTTTTGGAGATTCTATACCCCTCCAGGCCAGACTATCCCCCCCAGGCCAGAATATACCCCTCCAGGCCAGACTATACCCAGGGCTGTAAAAAAGCCTAGGCCACACAATACCCCTCTTGTGTAGAGGATCTAATTCAAAGGTGTCAAACATGCGGCCCAGGGCCCAAATCTGGCCCACCAAAGGGTCCAGTTCGGCCCGTGGGATGAAGTTGTGAAATACAAAAATTACACTGAAGATATTAATCAATGGTGTCAAAATCCTTTTAATTTAGGTTCCACATACAGATACATAAAGTCAAATCAGATCTCAAGCAGGTCAGAGCAGTAAAATATTATCACAATAACCTAGAAATAATGACAACTGCAAATTTTGCCTTTGTTTTGATGTAAAAAAGTAAAATTTTATGAAAATGTTTAAATTAACAAACTATACTTTTACAAAAAAAAGTGAATAACCTGAATAAATATGAACAACCTGAAATGTCTCAAGAGATGGAAATGGAATTTTACCAACATTCTGCCTGTTATTAAATGTTTTGTGTATTTGTAATACAAATTGTAAAGCACACTGTTAAAACTGTTAAAATTGCACTTGTTTTTCTTAAGACATTTCAAGTTGTTTCAAGCTGTTATTCATATTTTTAAGGAAACTTTGTAGATGGAAACATTATCATAATATAATTTAACTTTTTTCACTGCTTTCATTTTACTTGTCCGGCCCACTTCAGATCATATTGGGCAGAATGTGGACCCTGAACTGAAATGAGTTTGACACCCCTGATCTAATTATATTTACATTATATATACTCACTTCTATTTACAAAGAGATAAAACATTTGGCACAGGACATCAATGCATTTTCTTGGACACATGTAACACTCCACCACCACTATATAAGTACCACACCTATGGTCTGTCATAACACTCCAACCTGAGTGCATGATCTTGAGTAGGTGTGGCCTTGAAGTATCCTTAGGTGTTTACATTAGATGACTTTTATTATATTATAAGCGATCAAAGTAATTGAACATTATGTTAAAATTGCATTACAATGTTTTGTTTTTAATGTGCTTTTATTTTAATGTGTAAACACTACTGAGAAGTGTGGTCGTAATCTTTGATATTTGTGGAAGTCTAATATTTTTTATTAATTGAAGTTTTTCTGGTTGAAGTAATAACAGTCTATGTGTATTGAATTTTCAGATTTAAGTCAGTTCGCTTTCTCCCTTGACTTACCTGACAAAGCTGAACCCCCAATAAAATGTTGAAAAATTAATTTAATTCTTGTGTGTATCACTCAACACTACTGATATCATGGGGGTATATTCTGGCCTAGGCCACGGTAACCTCAGATGTAGTCTGGACAGGGGGGTATACTTTGGCCTCTTATACCTGGTCTTTCTTTCCCATCTCTACCCACAATGTGGAGTCTTCATTGTTGTCTGCAATTCCCAGTTCATCCTTGTTCCATTCACATGGCCCAGTCGATGTGGGTTTCTTGGATACAACAGCGACATTGTCATTTTAAAAGAAACTTCAAAAGGACACAGGTAGCAGCTTTGAGGAGGGATTTGGCCCACAAGTGCAGGATAATGGTGTTTTCATCAGACACCTTTTAAACGCTCATTTCATTCTTTGGAGTGAAACTCACACTTAAATCCTCCTAACTCTGTCCTTGGATTAAAGCATATGTGAACTATTTGTTCTACATCAATGTAAAGTTTACCAACTTGGCACCTCTTTTCCCCTGTGGATAAGCTTTTTTTTTTGTCTCCCTGGTCATGCATTTGAAGAGGTACACTGGAGAACTGATATTTCCCAGGTGAATAAGTGCTTTGTGGATGGTGGTCATTTTGTTTGACCTCTGATTTCTCAGGGATAAGTGACACTGATTCCTCTGCTTTCTAATGGGCGATTGTGCCACCGTCCACAATTATTCCTCTGTGGAGTGATTATAGGGACATGGCTAGTCGGGTCTGAAAGTGTGAGACAGTGAGGTCATACAGCGGATTACAGCAGTATCAGGGGCTGAGATAAAAACTCTTGAGCAGACTAATGTGATCGTAGAAGAAGTAGGTTGAACATGGGAACAGACAGAGCAGGGCTGTGGTTTAGGGAGGCATTAAGGGAGGATGAGGAAAAAGTCGACCTGCAAGACCCAGGTGAGTTTCTCTAGTCCTAGTTCCCAAATGCTGAGTCTTAGGCTAACGAATACTAATGAAATATCAAAAAGTAAGTGTGCAAGATAACATTTTATAACTTGAAATAAAATGATTTTACAAAAAAAAAAATTAAAACTCTATATTCTCTTTACAAAACTGAATAAAATACATTACAGTTCTAGAGAAAATGTGGTTAGTTTTCATCTTTGTCAATTTATGTGCTACATAATCTTAGAATAGTAATTGGGTAATTGAGTTCTTCTGGTTAATGCCATCTTG
The DNA here is from genome assembly GCA_037367295.1 of Apogon hyalosoma. NCBI lineage: Eukaryota > Metazoa > Chordata > Actinopteri > Kurtiformes > Apogonidae > Apogon > Apogon hyalosoma. The sequence goes on from JAPQRP010000025.1 coordinate 32,000,220, forward strand.
TATGAATGGTTGTTTGTCTCAGTTTTAAAATAGCATGGCATTTTGATTAATTTCTGCTACACAAGCTTAACAAAAAGTTAAAAGTTAAATTAAAAAAAAAACTAAACTAAAAAATATTCCTATTAAAACTAAAGTTAATTGAAAAAAAACTTTTGGAAACTATCGCAACCTTATTTTTTGAGTTTTAAAATAATTATTCTTTATACAGCTATTTTAATTGCTTTTCTTCTTCATAGAAGACTGATTGTTTTTTGTTTTTTTTTTCCCCAGATTACAGGTATCGAAAGGATGAAATCTTTAAACGGTTAAAAGTCACAACATTTGCACAGTTGGTAAGCATCAATACGTATTTTCATCCATGTTCTCACTTCTATTTTTCTGTGACTTTTATGTTGGAGGAGACAGACATGAAATAAATGTACCTAGATTTATTTATTACAGTGTTTAAAACTTAAAAGACTCATTGTGTGATCAGTCGTGAAAAGTTTAATTTACTTATCGACTTACTTATTTGCTTGTGCGTTATTTCTTTAGTTCAGCCTTGTTTTTAATAACAAATATATTTGTCACACCAGATTCTTCAAGTGGCATCTGTATCAGACCTAAATGAGAACGAGTGTGAATCACACAGACCAGAAGGTATGAAAAGAGAACTGTTTGCTCATGTTACAAGATAACATTTCATCAGCCTAAAAAAAAAAAAAAACAAAAAACTGTAAAACTGTAACAGCAGAAGGAAAAATGACACATAGCTATCATTTATGTCAGTGGGATATTACTATTGTTATTGGTATAATTTATTTATGTATTTATTGTTATTGGTATTAAAGTACATTAGAGGGTTTTACATAATTATTAATCTGATGCTTTTGATGTATGTTTGGTGGGTCTAGTAGTTGGACATTGACATCTGTTTATCTTGATCCTTATTCCAATCTGAGTATTCTTTTTTCCCTCTTTCTATTGCTTAAGGTAATCTTTATTGTCTCATCAGTTTATGATTGTAATTTGTTACTAGTTCAGTCACTCTTTTTGTTGATAATTAATGTATTATTTCATCTTTATGTCTTTTTAATGTACAGTAGTTAAGGTTGAATACTGTATTTATGTATTGTTGTTTGTGTGCATGTGTATGTATGTGTTTGTATACATTTTATAATGTCTGTTCTCTATGACACTTACAAAACTGTGATGCTAAATCATAGGGATCTACCCTTTCACAGAATTCATTCCCACTTTTCTTTGCTGCCTGTCTGCAGATGTACTGTCTGTGGTGTCGGATGCAGAGCTGGAGTCTCTGTCCCAACACACCAACGGCTCCCCGCAGGCATCTCTAGTGACGGATCATCCTGATTCAAGAGAAGCCAGGGACATCTGCTGTACCTCCAGGTCAACGTTGCTCAGGTACTGTATTGCCCTGTAATGCACTGCACAGGTTGACAACCTTTATAAAATGAGAAGAACACTAGGTCTGACAGTGGCCACTGTGTCTTTTTGAGTTCTGTCCAAAATTTCTACAAATTTGATTTAAAAATGTTACACTTCATCCTTTTTTGCCTGTTTGGCTGTGTCATGAGCCTTACATTGCACTCATAATGATCTTAAGCGTCTTAAAGGGGTCATATTTTGCTAAACCAACTTTTATTAGTCTTTGGTACATTTATGTTTGTATTTGGACTCTAATAGTTCATACAGTTTGAATCTGAACCCTCCAGGTGCTGCAAAGCTATCTTTAGATTCATTCCTGCAAAAATCGAGTGGATTTCTACAACCTGTTTTTAATTCCTTCTTAACATGTTATGTTTCATAACTAGTTACATCATAACATTTGCACATATAAGGTCAAGATTTCCGACGAACATTTCTCCGAGTATGCCATAATTGCTTGTCAGCAGCAGTTGTAGTCCATACTGAAATTATGTCCAAACTTCAAGCTGATTACCTAAAATGCTCAGTTGTTGGTTGTATTAACAAACAGCAGTGGCTCATGTGCATTTGAAGGGCCAGCGCTCAAAACAAGCTGTCTTGTGTCATTACTCAAAAATAGGGTTGAAGATGAGCCTGTGGAGTTTAATTAATGAAGAATTTAGACCCAAGCATAGCATTTACAGCTTATGTAGAGCACAGGGAAATGTTTGAAAATGCATAATTCCATTTAAAAAAGTAAAATATCACTCCTTTAAATGTAACTTGTTTTAACTGTGGATATCCCTAAACCTCCACAAAGAATGATAAAACTGATGTCTATTTAGTATGGATAGAGCCACAAATTTAGAGACTTCCACTGGATTCTCTGTATCTGCCTCACTGTAATTGATAAAACCCCAGTACATTCAGACAGTCACACCTGTCATTCAACAATCAGAGCTCGAAGCCACAAGCTCACCTGTAACCGTACACTCACCTGTGCTCACATTCTGTGCATCCACCTTCACGGCCCCTCCCTTTGTTTGTTCGTGGCGTCCCCTCCTGTCACACATGCGTCCTCACCTGCGTCTAGTTTAACCTTGACTGTAACTTTACCCGTAGCTTCTCCACTGATTGAGGCTCTGTAACAGCAGAACCTTTAGTTCACCTTCACTCAATGTGGAGAACAGATGGAGGCAGAAAGTAGGGCAGCGTCAGAGTAAACCCACACCAGGAGAAAGTGGTATTTGGCTCATTTCCATGGTTACATTTAGTGAGTCCTTTTTCTGTGGGGATCAGTTACATGTTTATTGATCCGAAACCTCTCCAAGCTATGGTACAAAATCCGGCTATACTATACTGAGGTAGTTGCACTGGATTTAAAAAAATGTTTGCTTGGATGGTTTTTCTACCTGTCTATATCCCTCTATACTGTTTCCACCCAGATGCTGTATAGTGTATTGTTCACAATTTTTTTTACGGGGGGTGGGGGGGTGGCTTGTAAAATTGTGCTTGAGTCTGTTTGTTCTAGTCCTGAGTGTGCTGAATCTCCTTCTGAAGGGGAGGGGGGAGAAGAGGGGGTGTCCAGGGTGTGAGGGGTCTGTGATTATTTTTCTGGCTTTCTGCTGGAGTCTGCTGGTGCAGATGTCACTAAGGGAGGGTAGTGTTGTCCCAGTCACCCATTCTGCTGCTTTCACCACTCACTGCAGGTCCTTCCTATCCTCTGCAGGGCAGCACACTGTACAGCAGTAGGTCAGGAGGCTGTCAGTGGTGGAGCAGTAAAAGTTAGTTAACAGGGGTCGGGGTAGGTGGGCTTGATGGAGCTTCCTGAGAAAGTACAGTCTCTGTTGCACCTTCCCCACCTTGTGAGAGATGGTTGTGGACCAGGTGAGGTTAGCTGAGATGTGGACTCCAAGGAACCTGAAGCTCTCCACCCTTTTTACCTCTTCTCCATCGGTGTAAAGGGGGGAGTGTTCTGTTTGTTTTGATCTTTTGAAACCCATTACCATCTCCTTTGTCTTTGATGTATTTAGGTCCAAGTTACTGTTGACACACCATTGCCACAGATGCTGGACCTCCTCCCTATAGTCTGACTCATCCTTGATCAGAGCTATAACAGTGGTGTCATTGGCAAACTTGATGATGGTATTGCTGGTGTGGATGGGGGAAACAGTCATGGATAAAAAGTGAGAAAAGGAGGGGGGCTGAGGACACACCCCTGTGGTGTGCCTGTGTTCAGGATAAGAGTGGTTAAGGTGTGGTCTCTTATCCTGACATTCTGGGGTCTGTTGGTGAGGAAGTCTAGTATCCAGGTGCACAGTGAACTGCTCAGGCCCAGGTTGCCTAACTTCTGAACCAGTTTGTGTGGTATGACTGTGTTAAAGGCAGTGTTCAAGTCCACAAACAGCATCCTCGCATAGGTGTTACTGTTGTCCAGATGTGTGAGGGCTGTATAAAGGGCCGTTATGATGGCATCCTCTGTTGACCTGTTTGCTCTATATGTCAATTGATGTGGATCAAAGTCAACAGGGATGACAGGCTTGATGGTGGGTAAGATGAGTCTTTCGAAACATTTAGTGATGATGGGGGTTAAAGCAACTGGGCAATAGTTGTTTAGGCAGCTCACTTACGTTCTTCTTGGGCACTGGCACTATGGTGGCTGACTTGAGTCACGTGAGAACCACAGACTGCAGTAGGAGAGGTTGAAGATGATGGTAAAAACCCTGCTAGCTGGTCTGTGAATGCCCTAAGTGTCTTTTCAGTGACTCCATGTGGACCAGAGGCTTTCCTCTGCACAGGGTGACTCTGACTTAATGCTGCTGCAGCTGGAGGGGGGCATCGTCCCTCTCCAGGGGCCTCATGTATAAAGGGTGTGTATGCCCAAAAATGTGGCGTATGCCCTTTTCCATGCTCACGTTCAGATGTATAAAGCGTGAAATGACCATGGAAATGTGCAGTGCCCCACACCAACTTCATGCTTGGCATGCACACATTTCTAGAGGTTTCGAACCGTTGGCGACACTTAGAAGTGATGCTGGGAATCTGTTAATAATTTAAAAAAGATAATTCCTCAGAGTGTTGTGCACATCAGAGATACAAAGATGAACAATTAACACACTGGCACGCCATCCTACTGCCAGAGCAGCACACCCCCCCACCAATGTCCATGCATAATTTGGTGATGACTGATAACTGTTTTCAGGAGCTACATTAAGCTTTTTTGGCATTAAGTGTTTTAGAATGTCCCACTGGAACTGCATCTCACCATCTTCTCTTGCCTCAATGTCTGTTGGAAAATAAGTAATTAAACATGAGTCAAAGTCTTTGATTTCCTCTTTGACATCCTGGCATGATTAAGCATAAACCTTTATTTTGTTTGGCTGTGATCAGACTACTGTATGACCTGTATAATGAACAAATGTGTGAGTTACACAAATGCAAAATATATTTTTACCTTGGTGGTGATCCGAGTCACCCACATGTCCCCCCCCACCCCTGTTAGAGCAGTGTCACCCACAACAACTCTCTGCTCAAACGGGCTGAGTTCATCCTCTTCTCTCCTTCTGCCAGTTTCGTCCTTGACATCATCTGATCATGCAGAGATGGGAATCCCGCCTGCTTGCCCTGTTTATACTAATTTGCATATTTAAATAGGGGCGTGGAGAGGGAGGAGTCTGGTACTCCAACATATGCAGTCAATTCCATGCTGATTTGGATGTATAAATGAAATGTGCTTGGATTCAGGCGTACGCTCAGTTTTATTTATCTGGATTTATTTGTCCATATGGAGTTTTCTGGATGTCAGCGTACGCCAGTTTTCAGTATGAAATCCACACAAGTCTTTGTACATGAGGCCCCAGGAGAGCAGGACAGGTGCGGGCCTCTCTGATGCATTGGTCAAAGTGGCCAAAGAACTGGTTCAGGGTGTCTGGTAAGGTGATGTCTGGTGGTGGTGTCTGCATGTCCTTGTAGCCGGTGGGTTCTTTGATCCTTTGATCTTGATTATTGAGGATGGTATTAATAGTATAGCGGCCATTCAGTCTCTGTACCAAAGCAGTGCAAGCCTGGTCCGCAAAGCCGGTAATAAGTTGGACGTGCTCCTGGTGAGGGTTGGACTCCGCCATGGCTGCCCTTTGTCACTTGTTCTGTTCATAATTTTTATGGATAGAATTTCTAGGCACAGCTGGGTGGAGGAGGGGTCAAGTTCAGTGGCGGGAGGATCTCATCTCTGCTTTTTGCGGATGATGTGGTCCTCTTAGCTTCATTGAGCTGCGACCTCCACCTCTCGCTGAGGCAGTTCACAGTCAAGTGTGAAGCAGCTGGGATGAAGATCAGCCACTCTAAGTCTGAGGCCATGGTCCTCAGCCAGAAAAGGGTAGAGTGCCCATTCCGGGTCAGGGCGGGGGAGTCCTGCCTCAGATGGAGGAGTTCAAGTATCTTGGGATCTTGTTCATGAGTGAGGGTAGGATGGAGCAGAAGGTCGACAGGTGGATCGGGGCAGCTTCTGCGGTGATGCGGATGCTAAACTAGTTCATTTTGATGAAGAGGGAGTTAAGCTGGAAGGCAAAGCTCTCAATTTACCGGTCGATCTATGTTCCGACCCTCACCTATGGTCATGAGCTCTGGGTAATGACCGAAAGAATGAGGTTGTGAGCAGACGCGGCAGGGTGGCCGGGCTCAGCCTTAGAGATAGAGTGAGGAGCTCAGACATCCGGGAGGGACTCAGAGTAGAGCCGCTGCTCCTCCACGTCGAGAGGAGCCAGTTGAGGTGGTTTGGGCGCCTCCCTAGCGAGGTGTTTTGGGCATGTCTGTCCGCAAGGAGACCTTGGGGTCGACCCAGGACACGCTGGAGGAATTATATGTCTCGGCTGGCCTGGGAACACCTCAGGATTCCCCCGGAAGTGCTGGTGGAAGTGTCTGGGGAGAAGGCTGTCTGAGCTTCTTTGCTGAGGCTGCTGCCCCCGCAACCCGGACCCAGATAAGCAAATGAAGACGATGACAATGTATTAATAGTTGTTTCTCTCAGGTCACTGGGATGATTCAGGTGGAAGACCCATTCTCATTTGCAAGAAGTCATTCTTTACCTGCAGGAGCAGTTAGTCCAGTACAGGATTTAATGTCCTGTGGTTCTGATCACCACCACTATATCTCATGATTGTAGGTGGGCGTGGCTAAGCGAAAGTGAACATCAGGGTCATTTTGTTTTTCTCTGAAACCATATTTTTGATTACTCAGTATGAAAGACATATCTCTAATTTCTAAAACTGTGTTTATTTAATTTGTACCTGAAATATAACTGGATATATAAGAAAATATACGAGGCCATATTTTGAGGATGTTTAGCATCGGTGTGTGAATCAATTTTCAACCTTTTTTATGATTATGCCAATTCTTCATCAAATGTAATATAAAGCTGAAAACTGATTTCCAGTAAGGTTTAGGGTTATATTTAATCACTTCATTATCAGAGTTGAAAATAAAAGAAGATTTGTTGTGTAAATCATAAATTAGGTTTCTATTTTTTCTGAGTCAGCAATTTATCAGTCTGTTACCAAAAAAAAATGAACTTCAAATTTTTTTCACACTAGTAATTGAAATTAAATGTTGAAACTTACATAAAGTAAGCTGAATACTATATACTTTCCTTTACAATACATAATTAGTATATATTTTAATGTTTTAATGAATTTTGAGCATCTTGAAATATACCTCACACCATTACCATTAATGGAGTGACAAATATTGAGTAACCAAATCCATTCAATTTCATCACAGTTATTCACATAAAATACTTACATAATGCACTTTGATAATTTTCATACATTTATTGTTAATCTACTTAGCACATTTTTATGTATTTGTTGGAAAAACTGAAATTATTAGCCTATTTTAGTGACTGGTTTTCTACTTTAGACCAGTTATCTTGTATTAACTACATTAACTAGGAAATGGGACTCAATATTTTCAATCATTCATCATGATGTTCATAAGAAGTATACACCATCATGAATACTTTTGTATTTGCTGCTATGTAAATAGAATACAGTGTAAATTAAGAACAGTAAAGGTTGTAAATGAATGTATACAGCATAAATTTAGAATGTAAATAGCAATGTGTAAATAAATATGTTCAAATATATGCCTGCATCTAATCAATTCATAATAGTCAAATACTATAATGATTATGAATGGTATTTATTATTTTAAAAAAAAAAACAGCAGACAGATTTGTATTAAATATAGTAATGAAACATATGACTGATAGTTTTATCAGTATCTTAATAAAATCTTTTTTTATTATGGTGCATCACACTGAATAAACACCACACTCTGTTACTTTTTAGGATTCTCACTCCATTACCATGAATTAATGTCTTTTAAAACTAAAATAAAAATGATATCAGTTTAATTTTTGGATATAATGTACTCTCATATATTTAGAAAAGTAATAACTGCTGTATATTTTCCTCATTCTGTTCCTTTGTCAGTGATGATAAATTCATGTTTTTATTAAATATTTGGGTATTATTCCTTATTGACATGTTAAAGTACTTCCTTAGACCTACAATTTGAGCTATTATTGCTGCTGCTAAATTAAATTTTAAAAACAGATATGGAATTATTATTGCTTCACAGTGCTTTCTCACTCCGTTACTTACTTGGCCAGGCCCAGATCTCATAATTATGAGAGAGTGGGTCTTTTTTTTCCTTCACTGAATGCAATGGGCTTTCGGAATTGTTATTTGGTTGTTTCATGAATTTGTTTGACTGTATTTGTGGTTATTCATACATAAAGGACTAAAGAGATAAACAGTTTATCTCTAATGCAGTGCACATTTCTTTGCATTTATTTTTGTTGCATTGAAACAAATGAAACAGGTTCATGTAGTCAAAGAAATTGTTCATTGCTGCTTTCCTGCAATTACTACAAGCCCTAATTAAGTGTACACGTTCACTAAACCTGTATTTCTGCTACAGTATGTATTTTGTGAAGATCAAGTAATCTTTAATGTTTGACCTTTGTCCCCTCCCAGTGTCATCAGCGGTGTTGGGGAGTTGAACTTGGACAGAGGTGATCATCAGCCCATGCTTAGCACGGAGCCGGCTGACAGACCCTACCCCGACTGCCCCTACTTGCTGTTGGACGTCCGAGACCGAGACCAGTACGACCGTTGCCACATCATCACGGGTACGCAACAGAAACATTTAGCTGAAGGGTCAGCCTGTATTTACTGAATTATGTCTGCATATATCATCTCTGTTTTGTCTCCAGCTCACAGTTTCCCCATCACCATGCTGTCTCGAACAATGAACCCATACACTAAGGAAGTACTGGATTATGTATCCTCTAACACGGACCTGTAAAACCAGGACAAGACAGGTTTCATCTTCGTGTTACTGAATCGGCATAAAGGCTGTGCGTTTATTGATTTGTTTTCCCTTAACTCATAAACTGCAGAAAAATGCAGCGGGGAAAATCATTATCGTGTATGACGAGGATGAGAGGATAGCCAGCCAGGCAGCCACCACCATGTGTGAACGGGGATGTGAGAACCTGTTTATGTTGTCCGGAGGTAGGATTTCACTGAAGCTGTCTAGTCTGCTTCCTGAAAGAGTCATCAGCTCTACAGTGAAAATGCTGTATCATTTATCCAAAGGTCTGCTTTTTAAAGAAAAAAACATTAATACTGAAGGAGAATAAAGTTGATTTTACCTGCACTTCTATTCCTATTTACTTGTGTTGCATTTTCCATTCTTTATTATTGTATACCCACCTGCTCAGAGACTTCAGCTGTTGGATTTTTAACACATTTTTGAAAATTTCAACTTGGACAATTTGTTAACCCAATTTCTCAGACAATATTCACTCAGTTCTTTTCAAATTTTACACACATGTTCTTTACATATGCCTTTCTCCCACATCCCACATTTTGCTTTTTTTTTTTTTTTTTTACAAATTTTTGAAAACACTAAAAGTTAAGTCTCAAAATGAATCCATGGGTAGGCAGAGTATCTCTGAGCAGGAGGGCCAAAGTGTTGTTTGGTTTTCAAAACATGAAAACGAATTATTTTTTCCCTGCAGCTTTTGGTATTATATATAGTTTTCATTAATAATAATTAATTAATAATCCTGCTACCATCACACAACCAGAAACACTTATTAAGAGCATGAAGTATGCAGATTCTAGAGGTTCTTTAAGGCCCAGGTCAGACCAAAGATTCGTGACAAAATGAGCTGCAAATTCCTACTACTTACAAAAACAAATGCACCAAGATGGCAGTTTATCATTTCCATAGCAACAATTCTTTGTACCATCTTTTTTTTTTAAGTGTTAGTGCAGACCTTTTTATAGCTGAATAGAATTTGTAGCATTTTAAACTATAAATGAGGAGAGTGACAGTGTGGTTTTTCCTACACCTTCACCTCTGGTATTAATGGCAATAGCAAAGTTCCTGGAGCAGTTCTGTTCTGTGAGGGTGTTTCTATTATCGTTAATAAAAAGAGAAAAAGCAAGCTATTGAGACAGAATTTATGCAGTAAACACTTGAAATAAAAACTGAGAGAACCACACGATAGTGCACAAAGTTCTAGAATCAGCCTTTGGAGATTTGATGAACTGAGTCCATCAGCTGGTTTCAGATGAACTGACATCATCCAGTTCATATGGTTGAAATGGTTCTAAAATGGTTTCATCTCATTACAAATCCTTGGTCTGAACTAGACTTTAGATCTTTCTAGTATGTGCTGAAACCCAAAATAATATAGACAATACAGAGCTTGACTTATAGAACTGAAACCAGGTTCCATGTGTGATAAGACCTTTCACCTCACATCTCAGGTCTGAAGATCATCGCTCAGAAGTTTCCTGAAGGGTTGACGACAGGCACCATCCCAACCTCGTGTCTTTCTCCTCCCACTTCATTAAAGGGAAAGAAGTGTTCTGCACCTCAGCACACACCACAGGCGGCAGAGAAGAGGTGGAGGTTCACGTCAGACGAGCTGACCAAGATCCAGGAGCAGCTGGAGGAGATCCTCATTCCCACTAACCCCAACAGTAAGACCTCACTGTCTTTTTGTTACAACTTACAGAATTTGATAATATAGGTAATTTTCAAGGACCAGAGGGTTAGAGTTAATATACAAATGAATCACTTGCTATAAGTTGTTTGCATATGCTTTACAATACAGTTACATATCAAACCCTCTGTTGGGAAATACATAGATTTAGGACTTATTCAGGATTATAGACCTTTGGTTATTAGAAATTAACCCCCATGTCTGTGTTTCATGTTTTTTAATTCAATTTACTGGTCTTATTCACTAGTTCAGATGTCAAGGGCAGGTTCACCATTTACACAAATCTGTTGAAAGACAGAAAAATGTTCTTACAGTAGCTGTCATCATGTTATCAATCTCTTCATCTGTTGAGATTTTGCTTTTGTGAAGGATTTAAGTTTGCTCATTCAGTGAATATCCATACTATATGCACTGGAATTTCTACCCAGAATGCTATTAAAACTTCAAAATATCATCACCAGTTTATCCTCAACTAGGAAATAGGCAGAACAGATGTGCATAAGAAACAAAAAAAGTTGCATATCCCACCAAATTAGAGCAATGTTGATTTTCTCATGACTAATATAATATAATATAATATAATATACCGTAATACAATATAATATAATATAATATAATATAATATGTGTAATTCACTGAATTAGGATGGATTACAGTTCATGGTACAATGCAATACAGTAAAATGGAAAAAGCAACAAAAATATTCCAAGTATTAACACCTTAGTTTCTCTTCTTTTTTTTTTTGAACACAGAGTAGTGAAATTATTATTTTGTTTTTTTATTTGCAGCTGCCTGCACAGACTGGTGGCAGAAACACAGCAGAAACAAATGACAGCTAATGGACAAGATGGATGAAATAAGGAATAGAAATGTCTTATGTCATTGGATGTCAGAATAGGAAACCAAATAAAGATGATCGTCAGTTTTACAGAATACTATCCTTGAAGACACTGTTTTAAGTTAACATAGACATTTAACCTATAACCAAGAGACTGGACTGGACCCAGATGGTCACACACTGGACCAGGACACAACACACTAACAACTGTTTACAGCAAGTGAACTGAAAGCAAATGAACAAGTCTTTAAGTCCAGCTCCTGCATCTTTGTTTGATTCATCAAATACAGTCAGTAATCAGAAAAATCAATTGGACTCTTATTTTATCCATATGACACAGACTGGAGCTACCATTTGTTAAAACCAGCCCCTTCTTTAAAAATACATTTAACTAACACTATACATGTACAGGAAAGCCACATAACGGTGTGGAAGTAAAAGCTAACATTTACCTGGTACTTTTGCAGCTTCTGTGAATGTAGTCAAGTTTCTGTCCTTGTAAATATTCATAAAGTTTTATACATTCACTGTCTTAGCCTAACAGGATATTATTACATGTCACTGTTCACAACATGCAGACTCTGATAAAATGCTGTCTGGTCCATTTCCATGACTTATGTGGACATGTCCATTAATACAATACACTGTAAAGGATTATTACCTACGGGACTGTTTGTTGTCAGCAGATACCCAGATTATTTTCACCATAAAGTGGGTCTTTTTGTAAACCAGTAACTTTAGTTAATTTAGTGATCCTAGGAAACTATCTACATCCAGTATACCTTTACAGGAATGTTTTTCTCTCCCTTGTCTGTGTTTAATTATGAAAATTCAATCCACACCACCATGTATGTACCATGTATCCTGTACCAAACCATGGAGTGTGTACTATGACAGTACAGGACAAATAGACTTTCATACATTTCCTGAAGGAAATGTAACCCTTGTGCTTGCCTCTCGTCGGATTGGTGGACTTGGAGCTAGGTGTGACGTAAAAGCAAGAAATGGCTCCCGTTCACTTCATATGTGGAATCTGTGCGTCAGTGTTTGTGGACTGACATCACCACAGACTTTCTGTAGACCTGTATTCAGATGAGAAGCCTCCCACAGT
>JAPQRP010000025.1:32028621-32045003 GCA_037367295.1 Apogon hyalosoma
ATATATGTACATATGTCCTGTACCTATATATTATGTATGTACCGTAATCATCCCATTTGCACTACTCTACATAATAGACATTCAGGTGGATGTATACTATATAGTATTCATACCACACTCTTCATATACACTGTATAATATGTAAAATACAGTATCATATGCTGTTTTAATCTGTAACATATAATATTTAATCACTCCTTAAGCACTTCTGGTCAGATGCAAACTGCATTTCGTTGCTTTGTACTTGTGACGTGCAATGATAATAAAGCTGAATCAAATTAATGATAGTTTATTTTTAAAAAACTGTTTTTCTTGAATTGATAATTAACAATTTTACTGTATAAGAGATGTACACACTTCAGTGTAGCAAGATGGAAAGTGCAGAGGTTACTTAATGCATAACATAATTGATTTTGACGTTAGCCGAGTCTATTTTTCATCTAATGGATGCTCCTTCATCCCATTATCTGAATAGTTTTTTTTTTCTGTTGACGTCATAACTCATGTCACTGAGTTCTTTTCTATCCTTTCACAGAACCTATGAATAATCTGAACAAATATGAACAACCTGAAGCCTCTAAAGAAAAGTAACTGCAATTTCAACAATATTCTGCCTGTTACTAAATGTTCTATGTATTTGTAGATCCACGGTGATCTGTAAGTTGTAATGTAAATGTGGAAAAAAGAAACTGAGGTGTAATGTTAGAGTTGCACTTATTTTTCTCAAGAAATTTGAGGTTGTTCATGTCATTCACATTTTTTAAAGAACATTTTGCAGATGTAAACATTTTCATAGTGTAATTTACGTTATTACTTGTTGGAGATCATACTGGGCTGAATATGACACCCTTGGTTCTTTTTTGAACTATATCTATGACACTGAAATTCCTGTAAGCTGTCTGGAAAACTTGGCTTCATATGTTTTTTTTTTCTGTATTCTATTCCTTTTTTTTTTTTTAATAAGCTAATTTTGCCTCTTGGAACTAATGCTGCCTTCACACACTATGGGAAGTAGGGTAAATACTAGTTACAAACTCGAAAATTGCACGTGAACGCCCCCCCATGTCATATTTTCTACTGGAGAACTGGGAAAACCTTTTGATGCAGGAGATAAATAACCTTTGACCTTTTCAACATAGCGCAGAGCAACGAGGGATTCATGGCCAAAGATAAACAATACTTTTATTAACATTCTGCTGCTGTTAGCTGATGATTTTGCACATTTATAGCATATAAAATTTTCCAAAATAATTAAAAAATTACAAAAAAAAAAAAAAAATGCTGTAGCGGATGAATTAACCAGGTATCAGGTCACGATAAATTTGTGTCAACCATTTTTCATTTCACAGTGACAACAAAAGCACTTGAACATAACACAATTGTAAATTCTAATTCACAAGTGAAAAGGTTCATCTTCCCGATTGCACCTGAAAGCAGCATTAATATGATTCGCTTTCGTGATTTATTCTGAACATGCAATGAAATTTAACATATGTGAACAAGGAAAACATGAATAATAATACAAATATCAACAATCATAACCATCTTAGACAGAAGAACAGCACAATAGTTTCGTTTCCATTCCCGAAAAAGGGGCGGAAAGAAGTGCAGCTTATTTAATCCCACCCCCTCTTCATAAAATATTAATTATCTATATTTATCTCCGTCTTCCTTTTACATTATTCTTTTATATTTATAGATCACACACACACTCATACATCTGTATACACGTACATACATACGTGCATATGTTTATACTTACACACACATTGTGCTGGCAAATATAAATAAATAATAAATAAGTCAAAGAAATAAATATATACATAAACAACAGTGAACATATGGTGCCATTGAATAACCCTCATCCCTAAATCTTGTGAAAAAACATTCTCTTGTAAGTATTTTTTTGAATTGGTTTATGTTTGAGCCTTCCTTGTGCTCCTCCCTCAGTTTGTTCCATTATTTAACACCACACACAGATAGACTAACACTTTTGCCAGTGGTGCGCATCCTCAGAATTCTGAAATTAAATCTACCCCTTAAATTATAACTCCCTTCCCTTTCAGTGAATAATCCCTGAATATTTCCTGGTAGTAGATTATTTTTGGCTTTAAATATGATTTGTGTTGTTTGTCGCTCTGTGATGTGGTTGAGTTTTTGTAACTTTGGCTGCAAAAACTAATGCGTCTGTGTGATCTGTGTGACCTGCCGTACGAATGTCAAACCGAACAGTCGTCTTTCCCGTCTCCGTATCGACACATAGCTCTGGTCAGATGGATGTTTTTGTTCTCCAGTGTTATGAGCAGTACTTCAGTTGTTCCTCAGTAAAATGGAGAAGTAGAACAGCTTATCGTTCAGGGAAGTGACTCTCTGGAGGCCACAGCGTCACACATGAGTCAGGCAGTTTTACATGATCTAAACAGAGTGCGTTGAGCGCGTGAACGCCGCGGGTCTTCTAACACCAACATCACCCTGTCACCATCTGACCGTCCGCTCAGAGTGGGGAATTCTGTCGAGTAATTATTGGTAAACACGGAACCTGAGGGGAAATGATAATGCTGGCTTGATGACAGGAACAGGAAGAAATGAGGAGTCTAATGTCCCTTTATCCATCGGTTATCTGTGTTCAGCAGAAGAGCTGTGGTCGTCATTTTGTGTGATGCAAGAAAACGCTGCGCAGAAACAGGCTTCTCGTGAGCTACGTTTCACAGTAGAGGAAGAAAAAGGGTCAGGAAACGGGGAGGAAAAGTGAGGTTACATAGATGGTAAAGGTTTCTATTATTGGTACAACAGCTGCAGTAGTTGTACATCCACTGTTAGTAGTATTTGGAGTAGTAGGATTAACAGTTATGGGTATTTGTACTAGTTATTGGTAATTAGACGAGTAACAGCCGTTGTAGTTTTTAACAGTTATAGTTCAGTTTCTTCCTTTTCTCCGCAAATCTCTCTCTCTCTCTTTCTTGAACCCTCTCTCTTTAACCCTTTAACCCCTGAGCCCTGACTCCAGGTAAACGTGTCGTCTGTTTCAGGTTCATTAAAGCTGCTGTCAGTTTGTGCTCGTGTTCCTTTTCTTCAGCGGTTTTTGTTTTACTGTGTGTTTTAGGGTCAAAACAGGTGGAAGAACAGGAAAAGACAAAGAGAGGAACTGGAGTTTGACAGTTTTTTTTTACTAAATAAGGCACTAGAATGGACATCAATAAGAGATTTAGGATGTTGGACATCAACTGAACAACAAGAATTTGAATTTGGGCCCAGTGGTTTTTATTTTTGGCTTTTTTTCTAAATCAGTCCAGCTGCTTTTTGACACATGGTCAAAACTCCATAAAAACACAGTAAAAAAAAAATAATAAAGGAAAATCACCATAACACTGCAAACATCAGTAAAAACAAAAAACAACAAGCAAAATGGCATAAAAAAAAAAAAAAAGCCAAAATTGTCTATTTTTGTAGTGAGTCAGACTCACTCACTGCTCTGTGTTTGACCCCCCCATTCCACAGGCAGCAGGAGGTGAACTGAGCATGCTCAGATGTCTATGGAAAGAACAAGGTCTATTCTGTCAGAACGGTTTGAAATTTTCCCTGTTGAGCAAATGGTTGAATTTTTGTGAATATTTAAAATAAATAATACAGTCAGTACACTCAGCACAGACTTGTCAGGACTTAAAGGGTTAATTAACTGGCCAAGGCAGACGAGTGGGGGTCTGCTCCAGGTTTACTCCTGTTAAAAGTGTTTGCTCCTGGACAGATCTGCTGGTGTCTGTAAATTAGCTGAAGAGTCTGGTTTAGACCAACTCTAAATGGGAAAGTGTCAGTTATGATGTGACACTATATGAACAAAACTTGATTTGATTTGAGAAGTGAGGTTACGGCGGTTGAAAGGATGGTGAAAAGGGGTCGGAAAAGCAGAAAGAAATGAGGCCACAAAATAAAAGTATGAAATGTAGAAGGAAGCAGATAAGGAAAACAAGGACAGGGAGAGGAAAAATGAACTGCAGTCGAGAGAAAGAAACTACTGTCAGCATTGTGTTGTAGTGGGCGGGGCTTTAAAACGGGTATTTGACCTTTTTGGGTGCACTGACACAGGACGCTAAACATCAGAGGTGTCTCTGCAGTCAGCTGTTTCCCTCCTCCCACTTGTGTTTCTCCTCTGTCTTTACTCTGTGACAGTCAAGGCTTTTCCTGTTTGAATCATCAAAAGCACAGTTCAGAAGTTTTTCCTGCCCTGCAGCGCTTGGCGGCTGCGAACGGATCAGGGCGCCGCTGGGATTGTTGATCAGTGAGTCAGTGTTACGTTTACGCATTCCAAGTGACACCACACCTGAATATTAAAAAGCACAGGCGCTGGCGTTACTTTCCTGAAACAGCTCAATATTATGGTTTAGTAACGTGTGCATCTGTGATTTTGGTTCAGATACAGTCAGACTTTGGAAACGTGACCAGCACCGATCGCTGTGATTACAATCAGTTGTACATTGTGGTCTTGACAGGCTATGTGGTTTATGATCTGTACGAAAAATATGGTACAGTAGGACCTCGTAGTACGAATTGAATTCCGTGACTGAGCTCGTTTTGGGATTTACTCATTTTATGAATCAATTTTCCCCATTGAAATTAATTGAAATATAATTTGTCTGTTCCAGCCCCAAAAAAACACCCACAATCCTTTTTAAGGGTTTTTAAAAAAGAAAAAGTGCAGTTAAAAAAAAAAACAAAAAACAAATAAACTGGTTTTATTAACTTATTTACCTTTAACATGAGACAGACGGAGCATCTCTTCCATTTTCTCTCTCTCTCTCTTCAGTTAATTTATTCTTCCTGGCCTCACGTTCATCACTGTCTGCACTTACAGGTCGTTTCATTATAAACTTGTCCAGAGAAATCTGCTTTGTTGTGCTTTTTAAAACATTCCTAAAATGCTCCAGACTAAATTATAACCCTCTGTCCACTTTGCCAACGCTTGTTTTAATTTCCTGGTAGAGATCACCTCTTCCAGTACACTGTCCTCGTTGGGGGGGGGGGTCCTAATCTCCTCCATCTGAATGCTGTTGGAGTACCTGCTCCTACAGCGAATTTACACTCCTATTTCCAGACAGAAATTCTCTAGAGCCACAGTTCTTAAAGTTAATTTAGTCGTACCACGGTGCACTCGTGCTGCCAGGTTCCACTTATTCAAGCAGCGAATTCCAGAGCTGAAAACTTAACCCGACGTGGACTTGCCAAAGCCTGCAGTTCCTCTAAAAGGCCACTTGAGGCTGATTCCAAAAGTGATTCCGTCCCCACAGATAGACCATAACGTGGGGATGTCAAAGCCTCTGGATACATAAATACACCGCAGACGTTCCTCGGCAGGGCGTCTGGGTAGGGGTTCAGGTGTATCTGCTTATGATGCCTCCCTGGTGGCGTGTTCCAGGCATGTCCAAGCTACCCAGAGGGATTATGGGTTCTATCTGGCAGGGGAGCACCTTCACCTTGGTGTCCCCCCTGGAGACAGATGACAAGGTGACCAGGGATGGGGAGGTCTGGGCGTCCCAGTTTAGGCTGCTGTCTCTACGACACAGGTGTTAAACGTATGGTTCACAGACCAAAACCTGCCCACTGAAGGTTCCGGTTTGGCCCGTGGAACTCATTTTAGTTCCAAACTCCAAAATATGACCACTATTACGCCTGTTACTAATTTTTTTGTACATCCACCCGATCTATAAAAAAAACAAAAACAAAAAAACACATCACTTCTGCATGCAAAGTTTATATTGTACTCTCTCTGTAAGTGACATACGTTGAATGAGAATTTCAGTCATCGGTCTTCACTCCAACTTCAAAAAATTATAGTTTCAAGTAACATCTTCAATCAGTCAGATTGTATTTATATAGCGCTAAATGATAAAAGTAATCTCATGACACTTTACATGTAGAGCTGGTGGAAACCAGGCTCTCTTCATCCTGGTTTAATAGTCTTCAGATTTATCCCTTAGGTTTGTTTTGGGGGTATTAAAAGAAATAAATTAAATGATGTTGATTATTAGAAGCTGTACTGCACATGTATAAAAGATAAATTCAGGCACAATATTGTTAAAATTGCACTTTTCTTAATACATTTCAGATTGTTCATGTTATTCATATTTTTTTGTGAGAGGATGTAAACATTTTCAGGATTGAATTTTTCCTTTTTTTGTACTAAAAAAAAAATTGTAGTATTTATTTATAAGTTACTGCTCTGACCCACTTGAGATCAGTCTGTATGTGACCCCTGAACTAAAATGAGTTTGACACCTCTGGTCTACAGCCTGGACCAGGACGAGCAGAGCAGAAAGGATGGATGGTATCATTCACATAACTGAATTTACTGACCTCTAAGTTTCTATCAGTCCACTAATGTGTTGCTAAATCTTACGCTGCCTGTTTCACGGATCTGCCAGGTTAGCTAATTGGCTAACCCTTAATGAAATGCTGTTATGCCTGTTAGCATAATATAACTACATTTGCTAATATTTTTATTCATTCAGCACAGTGTTATGTATAATCTGTCAGGTAGTTTTTCTAAAGTGGTCCTGTTGCATCGCTCTGCTGTAGTTGTGGTTAGAGATTATATTAATACGATGTCAAAGAACTGTCACACAAAATAATACCTAGCTTGTTAGCTTAGCTGCATTATTAGCTAATGAGTCAGTATTTCATTTTGAGGTCTACAGCGCAAATTAATATATTTATAAAGGTTATGCTTTAGTTATGAAACTATGTATTCTTGCAAATTAAAGGTTAAAACTTAAGGTTAACTTGCTTTATTATCTTCATAGGGAAATTTGGTGTGTGAATTTTACCCATACTAATAGACACACAGCACCTAGCTTTAGCATTAGCTATTAGCACGTAGCACATTAGGAGCAGTGAGCTGCCATTGAAGGTGCTCCAGCAAGAATAATAAGTGATATTTTTTTTAGCTCAGTCAGTGATCATAAACAACAGTAACTGATACGGTGTGAACAGGGCTACTGTAAGAACTGACTGACTTGTGAATCGTATAAATACATGTTCTTATGAATACTTTCAAAATACCTGCTGGAGTGGATTAATTGATATTAACAGATACATGTTATTGCAATCCGAATTCTTCATTTGTTTTTGGAGTTTATTGTGGTTACATTAGCATCTGAAATGCTGAAATATGCGTAGGCTTTGTTTTTACTTTTTTTAATATATATATTGAATGAAGATTTGTTTCACCTCTAGATATCTGAAATGCTCTGCTGTTTATTTGTCACGTTCTGAATCTTTTGAAACCACAGATAACAGGAGCCAAAAATGATCCTCGACCGATGTGATTATTTTTTATCATGATGACGTTTTTGTCCATATTGCCCATCTCTATAGTCCTTTTTTATGATGAGAAAAATATCATAATGTCCTCTCCTTTCCTCCAATTTTCTGCTTTTTACTGAAGCAGTTTTTTTCTTGCATTATTTCTTTCTATCATCACTCCCTATCTGCTTCTCCCTGAGAAAAAAATAACATACATCTCCATCCCCTTGTTTCTATGGCAACACAGCAGTGAGGAGAGGAGGCAAGAGGAGCAGTAGCCTCCTCTTCCAGCCCTCCTTCTCTATGATGAACAACAGAACAGAAAGACTGAGAATGAGAGGAAAAAGGGAGGAAGCAAAAGAGGGGAGGCAGAAAAACTGTTGAGAAGGAGAAAGGAAGGAAGGGAGGGAAGGAAGGAAGGCAAAGAGAGAGGGAGGAAGGTAGAGGGAGGCAATCAGTGCATTCTCTTGTGCAGGATGGAGTATCTATGGTAACCTCTGCCGGTTATCAGAAAATTGAAGCCCCTTCTGTTTGTCTCCATTCTGCTCTGCTGCTGTCTATTGAAAAAAACACAACACCATTTATCTGCTCCTAAGCTGCACAATTTCATATTCCACTCTTTATTTTGCCATGTGAACATATGGCACATGGGTCGGACTGAAGGAAAGACAGTCAGTCAGTCAGTCAGTCAGACAGACAGACAGACAGACAAACAGACAGTGGTAAATGTTTACTCTTCCAAGGAAATGAGACTCTCGCCCCAAACCAATATTTGTCATGGATGTCATCTGTAATGAAAATCCTGTATGATGGCAGTTTCACAACAGCGACGGTGTGTGTTTGCGTATGTGGAGAAGAGGGTAAGACAGAAGGGCCGGCTCGCTCTATCCGCCACCGAGGCAGGTGTAAATAAAGGAATAGCATGTTTGTTCTAGGGCGAAAGGGTGGAGGGAGCTGCCTGTTTGCTCTATAGACAGTGAGATGGATGCAAATAAAGAGAACCACCTGTCTACTCGACTGCAGAGCCACACCAGGGCGAAAGCCGGCGCTCGCTGCTGCTGCTTCCATGTAACGACTCAGATGTGTTTGTGTTGAGTGGAGCCGTGGAGCTGTCTGTCGGTCTGTCTGTCGGTCTGTCTGTCTGTGCTGGAGGGGGCTGGAGACAGACTGTTTATCTGTCTGGAAGCAGCAGCAGCAGCAGAAGAGGACACAGAAAAGCCTTGTTCAAAGAGCTCAGTAGCTTCAGATTCTAATGATAACTGACATTTATTTCAACGTTTACTTCCAGTTTGACAGATCTGTGTTGTTTCTGTGGACGACTTAGCAACATTCACTAAAGACTGGTATTTACTAGACCAACCTCGACACACGATAATAGGATATTAAGTGGTTCAAACAACTCCATCATCTACCAACTCCCTGTAGGACTAGGTATGGTTGGAAATATTATCAGGATAACACTTTTCATTTCAGTAAATATTTATTCTGACAAATGTTAAAGTTGTATTTCTAAGTTTACAGGCTGTTTTATTTCCCTCTGATGGAAAGTTGAAGAAGTCAGACTGATATTCGTTGTTTTAGATTAAGACCAAACCAAAAATAATGTAAGATCATTTAAGATAAAGATAAAAATGGTGACAAACATGTAACAAGATGAAAATGGTGATGGAAATGTTGAAAAACATGCAGCAAGATGGAAAAAATTGTAAAATGCAACAATATGAACATGGTGTGGAAAATGAAACCAGGCAGAAACAATGTTAAACATGTAACAAGAGAAAATTTAGCAAAAAATGCAACAAAATGAAAATGGTCACAAAAAAGTGACAAAACTGTTGTAAAATATGCAACAACATGCAAACCACAACCAATAAAAGGAGGCAAAAGTTGTGCAAAAACTTTGTGCAAAATACAAGGTGAAAACAGTGTACAAGATGCAACAAGATAAGTGACAAAAAACTTGCAAAAAGTTTTGTAAGAAAAAAAGATTTTACCACAATCAAAAAAATATGCAAACGGTGCAAAATTTTTGCAAGCAGCAAAATGAAAATGGCAACAAAACCTGTGATAAAAATCTTGTACAACACATAGCAATGCAAATGTGTTGTGAAACAGTAAACAAAAGGGTGACAGTGCAGAACACACAACAATATGAACATGGTGTGAATGATTCAACAAGACAGAAATGATGTGAAATGCAACATGAAGAAAGCAATGACGAATACAGTATTAAAAATGTAGCAAAGTGAATCCAACAAAACTGACAACAAAAATGTCATACAACACATAGCAAGATAAAAACAACACCCAGAAAGTTGGAAAAGATTTGGCAGAACGAACATGTTGTAAAACGAAAAACGAAATTAATATAAAAAATGAAATACAGTGAAACGAATGTAAAAGACAAAAAACAATGTAAAAGAGGAAATGAGACAAACGATGGTTATGGGTGTCTGTGGTTGTTCATTTTTCGGAAATCCATAAACAGAGCATCCGAAATCATTCTAATGCTCTTTTTTTTAAAATATCACAGTATGCATTAAAATACAGTGAAAAGGTGAAACATTCCAATATTTTCCAAGTGCTTGAACTGACAATGTAAACAAATCCATATGTAAATCCTTTAATCCAGACTTTCTAACGGATGAAATAATATGCAAATTAATAACACAAGACACTCATAAATGTGTAAATATTCAGTGGCTAAAATATAATAATCAGTTAAATAAATTTACGTGAAGAAAAAAGTAAAAGCCTTACTCTTACGAATGAGAAGTTAAACCGAGAGGAAATGAAACGTAAAATGTTTGTGTTTAATGCCAACGCTGCGATCCGTTTCCTGATTTTACGTCTTGTAATTGGGCGTCCAACCCTGACAGGATAGTGGTTGAAAAGCTTTGATGGGTTCTGTTCCCTTTCTGTTCGTCATCATACGGGCTCACGGTTCCTCTTTGGTCTCCGCTTCAGTTTCTTTCTGAATCAGCCTCTTCCACAACTGCACCCCTTCATACAGTCGTCAGCTCAATATCAGCCGCTCCACTGTCTTCACGCTCCAAACCAGTACCATCACGTCTGCCCGAGCACAACATTTTCATTGTTTTCCTTTACAGTGAATGTATTCTGACTGAGATCCTCTGATACAGCGGGTTTACACTCAGTTATCTGGTATTATCTCAGCTGTCGGCCTTATCTGTAGGTTAGTGTCAGAGGTGGAAAGAGTCTACACTGTCTTTACTGCTGTAGAAGTACAGATACTTTAGTAAACAGGACCATGGATGGATGGATGGATTTATAGATGGATGTGTAGATACTGGGATGGATGGATGGATTTATAGATGGATGTATAGATACTGGGATGGATGGACGGACGGATGGATGGATGGACGGATGGATGGATGGACGGACGGATGGATACTTGGATGGATGGATGGATGGACAGATGGATGGATAAATGTATAGCTATAAAAGCCATACTTTTATCTAATTTCATATTCAGATGAACAGTTTGTTTGGATATAGATGCATGATACAAATACATTGTGATAAATAACAGTGAATAACACCCCCCATTTGTGCCTGAGCCCCCCCCCCCTTTAGATGGCTGTATACGTTACAGTCTGTCGTGTGTGATATGTCGATGTGTGGATGTTGTGAAGACGCAGTTCAATAACCATCACCTCCACTTCCTGTCGTGCTCGGTTTTTTATGCTGTTTTCGTCACGTTACGACTCACGCTGCTTCTAACCCTCATTTCTGAAACGACCATTAGTTTGTAGAGAGAATAAAGACTGGCCTGTGTTTCAGTGGATAAAGGTCATGTGGTCCGAGTCCACACTGACCCTGTTCCAGAGTGATGGATGAAGTGATTACCCATCATGCCTTGTGTTGAAACAATGCAGTGGGTAAATGTACGCAGTGATAAAAGCTGACGGTGGCAAAAAGAAATATTAGAGCGTTTTGTTTCTTGTTACATGTTAAGTCTCTTACATTCATTTTGTTGCATCATTTACATTGTTTTTGTTTAAGACGCAACTTATTTCCTTTATCTTGATTTACTTTTGAAAAATTACATTGAAAGAAAGTGAACGTAAGGATGAAATCGCAGATATTTGTTTTGTTTTTTTTGTCCTGGACGTGATTTTCTGTCTGTTTTTTCAGTTTGTCGTGTGGGATGCGTTATTGACCTTTTTTCGTTTAGGTTGAGATTGGTCTTGTTGGGGCAGAATAATGCCAAAATCAAAACGGCCATTTCTAGCATTTAAATAACATTTTTACCCAAAAAATTCCATGCGAGTATGAAGCCCGGTACTCAGGAGATATTTCATGCGATATAACTGGACTCTGAAAGATAAAAAACTGAAGAATGGATGGATATCGTACAGGACTTTTACATCCTGGAGAAGCTGACATTTAGTTTTAATGGTCAAAGGGAATCTTTTTTCACTGTTTGGTCAAAATGGACAAACTATGTAAAACCTGTAATTGATGTGAGTTGAATCTATTGGTTATGTGAGAACATGTGTATGATATACATTTCTGTTCAGGTTAATGTAAACATACACACCTTAATGTGTCGTATCTTGTTGATGAAGAAGCGGAGCAAGCCCTCTGCTTCTGCCCACTTGTTATTTTTGTTCAATATTCAGATGAAAAACTTGGATTAGCAACTCGCTCTTCGTTCACATTTGAAGTGTCGACACTGAACTGTACCCGAAAGGGAAGTTTTGTACGATCTGCTTTTCCAAGTAAACACAGAAAATATATATATATATATATATATATATATAAAGGTAATTTTTCTCAAATGCATTAAAACATATGGACAAGCCTGTTGTGAGGGAGTAACAAGGGAAAAATAGTAAGCACAGACTCCACAAATGTCCATTTATGAAGAGTAATGGAGTATTTGTACTTAGCTACTCATCGTTTCACTTTCTTATGTCCATTTATGAAGAGTAATGGAGTATTTGTACTTAGCTACTCATCGTTTCACTTTCTCATGTCCGTTTATGAAGAGTAATGGAGTATTTGTACGTAGCTACTCATCGTTTCACCTTCTTATCTGTGTCATATGTAGTTGACAATAGTAACTAACATCACAAATGTGTATTTATCCACTGGTACACAACACTATGTGTAGAACGCTGGATTCTACGACGGTGTGAAAGCTTTACTGTAGCGTGTTAGGACAGCTGAAAGCTTTTTGAGTGTTTCTCTTCCCCCTGTATAGAAATTCAGAGGGTGAAAATGTCAGCCGCAGCATATGCAACATACTCTGAGAGAGTATCTCAAGTTTTCTAAATGAAAAAGGCCTCCTGAAAGGAAAAAAAAAAATGTTGAAAATGCCAGAAAGTTTTGCTGCCTAATTAGGGTGCAGCGAAAGCCACCGCACATGACGTCTGCAGGGCCCATTTGTGTGGATATACAGTTGGTCTCCCATCAACAGTAATTGGTTCTAAGTCATTCTGTGACGTTAATGCCTGGGAAATCAACTGGTGAATCATTTACTGCCATTTCTGCATTACTGACAGACACGTGTCTTATTATAGACACTGTGGCATTAAACATTTCTCTTCCAGCTTCTCCTGGGGGTTAGAAGATACACTGGCTGGCTTTCTCTGTGGCTTTCGCTCGGTCTTGTTATTTTTATGTTTCCCTCTGAGTTGTTTTAACCCCTTTTTCTCTAACGTTTCTTTTCCCGGGTGCAGAAACTTGTGGTCATCTGTCCGCTCATTTAGACTCCCTCCGCTGTTTGGTGTCTTTGCATAATTATTGGCTTTTGCTCAATAGATTTTCCACTTTTTTTTTGTTTTACCATTTAATGACTCTGGCTCTGAACTCTAAATGGATGGTTCCTACCGCTGATAAACACGTCTGCGTGTTACTGTATAACAGCGTTTGCCGTTCTGCTGCATTTGGAGGTTTTGTTTGACCTTGTGTTTACCCAGGGCAGGTTAGCTCAGGATATATTTCTTTTTGTCTTTCCAGCTGACTGCCAGTAAAAATAATTGCTGCTTTCTCCTGCAGCGCTGTTTAAATATACAGTACGTACTGTAAATGTTAGACTAATATCATCTTGCTTCCTCTGCCCTCCAGCCCACCGGTTACATGGAGACGTCATTGTCCTACAGCTCTATAGAAGACCTGCAGCTCCTGTCGTGGGACAACGCTCCCAAGTACTGCGTCCAGCTCAGTTTCCCAGGTGGCACCGTCCTGCTGCAGGTAATATCCAATAACTGACATGCAATGATTCTGGGATGGTAAAAGTCATACTGTTTCCAATGGCAGCGGCTGCAGGAGTTCATTCCTGCAGCCAGTTTAGTATCAGTGTGTTAGGTTGTGTACAGGGAGTGTCAAAAAATTGGCGTCATTTCATCACCTAATAATTTGTTTACAATTTGTTTAAAATTTGTTTGGAACTCAGGAGGATAATCACTGAGGCTCTGGAGAATGTTCCACACCACATGCTGCAGCCAGTGTGGCAGGAGCTCCACCACCGGCTGGATGTGCCGCGCATTGAACATCTGTGATAACTTTGGAACATTAGAAAATGACCATCCCCAAAATTTTTCATTTGAAATCTGTAGAATAAAACATTTCCTGTCCAAAATAAATCCAATTAAGTATCATTTCTCCTGACCACGTAGTCATTCCGATATGGGCGTCTGAAATGATGTCAGGTTCTTTGGGACACCCTGTATATTTCGATCCATTATTTCATAGCATGTGTTGAGAAAATCTGCACATTTTATGAAACAACAATGACACAAATGTTCCTTGTTTTTAATCTTACAGTGGTCTGTAAAACAAAAGTCTTTAGTGCTTTGTGAATTACTTTGGGTACTCGTAGAACAGACTAGCTAAATTGAACACCACTTTTCTGTTACATGTCAGCAAATTGTTAACCTGCCTTTCTTTTTTTTTTTTTGTTTTGTTTTGTTTTTTTCAAAACTTTTTTCACACATGTGGTTGAACTTTCTATTACAGTATAAATAAGAAGTTCTTACATGTTTGGCAAAAAACTAGTTTTTCTTCTTTTTCTAAAAACCTTAAAATATAAATTAGGCAATTATGCTAGGAGACCAACAGTATTTAGACCTTCAGTAGAACACTGGAGGAGGTAAAGAAAGGTGGCGTTTCCCCTTCTACTCGGGTCCCATGGGACCTTGTTCCAGGAAAAATTTGTATTACAGTCAAATAAGAGCAAAGTTTTTTGTTCAAGTTAAGAAAGTCACAGTTTGTTGTAAAACCACTGAAGCATCAGGCTGTGAAAATAAGCAAATAGAAAAGACTGCGCTTTCAAAAGGCACCATCATCATCATCATCATCATCGTCACTGAAACTGTTTCGCTGTGACCTGTTTCTGCAGCATCCACGACCATACTTATAGTGATTTTCCACCTCTTTTCATACTTTCTCATGTTCATTCTGAAACAGTGAGGTGAAATATGTCGTGATAACAGGTGCTTTGGTTTTTGGGACGTGTCTACAGTGACAGATGCAGTCCACTGAGCTAAAACAGAGGCTTGTTAAATAGATGTTACTTCACATAAACTGTCAGGTTCTTGACTTGTAAAATGACGTCTCTCAGGTCAGATGTGAAAATTGTAACACACTTCATCCAGAATCCCTCATCAGTGACGTTCATTCCTATTTTTCTGAAGTTGGGTCCCATAGGACTCAGTAGACGGGGCGTCTTGATGAGTGTAAGTTCTGGTTTGGTATTTATGATGTTGGTTAGCAGTTAGCATTAATGCTATAGTTATGAAACTCAATTACACAGATGAAAATCAAGACCATGTAGCTTAAAACTGCTCAGGTTTAAGTTTTGTTCTGATATTATCGAAACATTTACTATATGTTTTAGCAGCTACTATTAGCTACAAAGTTTTTAACTGTGTTTTGAGCTGGAATTGACTCTTTCCTAGAGTTAAAGTTAGGTCCACCTCATCGCTCTGTTAGTGTGTACCCAGTTTATTGGGTGGAAACTGTTCACCCCAGATACATTTATGAAACTCAGATGAAAAGCAGCAATAATTAGCTTTCTCAAAGCTTTTAGTGAATGTTATAGAAGCATTTGGCCTTTAACTGCAGCCACTAGGTTTTTAACTGTGTGCTGGGAGACGTAGAAAACATTTCATACTGTACAGGGTGGAAGGGCATATCACTGGAAAACACTGTATACATTTATAAGAGTAAGTAAAAATCTGAATGTTCACTGAAGTCTGGTTGGTTTGTGATTCTGCATGTGATTCTGCAATCATTCCCAAAAAGACCTGGATTTAACAGCAAATATATAATGTCAGTGTAGCATTCCTGAGAGGTCAAAGAGTTTATTTTAAGGCATCACAAGTTAAAAGGGCAGAGAAAACGAATACAGTGCATGTCTGGGTTTAGTGAACGAGCACATATTTGAGCGTTCATCGTTCTAGTCTGTCAGATGCAGGATCAGTGTAAATAACACATGCACACATGATTTGTGCATAAAAATGCCAGAGTAAACTGGGATCAGCTCTTAACTAAGCGCTGAGCTTTGGTGAAGTCTGTGTATCTACTGCCATGACCCACATAAAACATCCAAATCCACTTGTTTTAAATATCAATGGACAAAGTGAAGCACTCACTGATAACTGACCGGACCTGGCTATGGTCAGCTGCCTCAGGAATTAGACTGGTCCTCATTGTTCCCTGCTAGAATGCATTTTTAGTGGGTTTCTTGTAAAATTCCGCTTGGCATTAATTTTCTTCGGTAAAACAAATAATGTGGTAAAAACTGAACAAGATCAGGCTGCGCGATTATGCCTCAAACCGCTGAACTCCAAAGGCAATAATCTATACTTTAACCAGAGCAGGTCAGTGAGTGGATTTAGTACTGTTACCCATTAGCTCAGTTACCTCTGACACACATTTCAGCCCATTATGGCTGTCGGGGGTGGACTGTGTATACCAGCCTCCTCAGTTTATGTTTGCTAATGCTGACGACCAAAAGCATTGACTGATCTAAACTGATTAATACCTGTTGATCCACTAATCCTATCAATCCATGTCAATAATTGGTGTAAATACAGTTCTTCATCTGTTCATGG
>JAPQRP010000025.1:32076288-32117742 GCA_037367295.1 Apogon hyalosoma
CTTTTTATTGCACTAAAACAAAGAGAAACAGCTGTCATTATTTACAGGTTATGATGCTGTTACTTTACTGGTCCGGCCCACTTGAGATCCAATTAGGATGAATGTGGCCCCTGGAAGAAATGAGTTTGAGACCCCTGTCCTAAAACAAGGCCATGTCACATGGTTCTAGTCCAGGGGTGTCAAACTCATTTTGGTTCAGGGGCCACATACACCCCAGGATGATCTCAAATGGGTCAGACCAGTAAAATAACAACATAATAACCTCGAAATAATAACATCTCCAATTTTTTCTCTTTATTTTAGTACAAAAAAGTAAAATTACATTATGAACATGTTTATAAATACAAACTATCCTTTCACAAAAAATGCGACCAAACCATGAATAACCTGAAACTTCTTCAGAAAAATATTATCTCATCTCTTCGACTTCTCATTTATACATGTGCAGTACAATTTACAGATCACAGTGGATTTACAAATACATAAAACATGTAGTAACAGGCAGAACATTGTTAAAATTTAACTTATTTTCCTAAGAAATTTCAGGTTGTTCATCGCTTAATTGCATTTTTATCACAGAATTCTATTTGTTAATAAAACCTAATAAATAATACATTGTTTTTGACTATGTTACTTCTTATAAATGGCATTGGGTTAGAAAACAAGTTTGTTTGGGTTTTTTTTCTCAAAAAGGGAATTTTTGTTCTTCAGCCATCACTGTGTTCATGCAGCACAGCATAGTCATCATTTCAGGGTCTTGTCACATTAACTTAACCATGTAAACATATATTTTATTTTATAAGAAACTTTGAAAGTCCAACTAACTTAACAAGCTGCCAATTAAAACCCAACAAACCAGACATTAAACCCTTCTATTTGACCTGAGATCTAATTAATGGAGTAATAATTTAAAGACCAGAGCCTCCATCGAAGGTTCCACATAAATAGAATGAGACCAAAATGCTAACTCAGTGTTTTAGTTCAATGCACATCTATGGGAGTCAGGTCTTTTTGGAGTGAACTCCAGTGTCCTTCAGCGGTGTGCGAACTGTAACATACTTCCCCTTTGTCTCAGCACTACTAAGAAAAAAGTCCCATCTGATGCATTCACACTAGGGGTGTCTAACATACGGCTCGTGGGCAAAAACTGGCCCGCCAAAGGGTCCGGTCTGTCCTGTGGGATGAATTTGCAAAGTGCAAAAACATCACAATAATAACCCACAAATGATGACAACTTCAAATTTTCCTCTTGGTTTAATTTTTTTTTTTAGTAAAATTAGACGATAAAATGATGTTTACATTTACAAACTATCCTTTCACATCAAAATATGAACAGTCTGAACAAGCAGAACAACTTGAAATGTCTTAAGAAAATTAAGTACAATTCTAACAATATTCTGCCTGTTATTAAATGTTTTGTGTATTTGTGGATTCACTGTGGTCTGTAAGTTGTGTTAATAATAAGCTGAGACATTATATTGTTGAATTTGTTCTTATTTTAGTTCCACACTCCAAAATTTTAGCAATATTATACTTGTTACCAAATGTTTGTGTAACATTGTGTGTAATGCACATGTATAAATGATAATTTGAGGTGTTATATTGTTAAAATTGCACTTTTTTTCAGGTTATTCACATCTTTTTTGTGAAAGGGTAGTTTGTAAATGTAATATTTTCATAACTTAATGGGGATTTTTTTGCAGTAAAACAAAGAGAAAAAAAGCTGAGAGTATTAGTACATAATATTGTTGAAATTGCACATATTTTTCTTGAGAAATTCCAGGTTGTACATGCTTGTTCAGGTTATTCACATTTTCATAATGTAAGTTGACTTTTTTCATACTAAAACAAAGAGGAAAAACTTTGGATTATTTCTATGTTATGTTATTAGTTTCCTGATCATGCTGACTTGTATGTGGCCCCTTTGACACCCTGACATAAACAGTCCACTTGCTAAAGAGTATGTTTGTGTTTTATACATGGTGATGGATAAATACTTTGCAAAACAGAGAAACCTTCACAAACACTGTACATTAGTAATTTAACTGAAAATATTTATTGTCTCTTTACATTTTTTTTAATAAAAGTAAAATGAGTCCAAACATCAAACGTTAACATACACATCTGTGAATGAACAGCTGCTGCTCTATGAGTTTCAGCTCTCAGATGGAGGTGGAGCAGCCTTACGAACAGCTTTGGCCAGTGCCTGTTGGACAACTGGATACAGTTTGTAACATCCCTCAATGCAGGTTCGAATCCTGTCGGTCAGACTCTCTGTGGTCATTTCACCATCAGACTGGAGCCCAGAGATCTGGTTCAGGCTGGGAAGAAAGGCCACGGTCAGACCGCCCTGATTCTCTTTGCTGACTGAGCCACAGCTGTTCTCCTCCACGTACGTCGGATCGACCACATATGAAGCGCCGTCCTGACAGATGGAACAGCCCAGCACCAAGTCGTACATTTCGATCCCTGCATCTGCCAGAGCCAGAGACGCACACGTGATGGCGTGGGCCAGGACTGAACCGCTGTTCTCAAGAACCATCACGTTGACCTCGATCTGTGAGCGGGGGTACTTGTGGAGGCACACGGCGGGCTGCAGACTCTCAAGGAGCATCAGCGAGAAGTCCTTATCCTGACTGCTCTGAATCCACGAGCCCCTCTCAGGGCACGAGAACGGAGCAAAACGCATGTCAGCGGTCAACCTGCACAGACACAGAGTTTAATATGAAATAATGGACAAAGGAAACGCTCGCACACTCACTGCTATTTCAAATGGGCTGAAGGTTGTGTCACTGAGTCTGTTTACATCCAAACCAATACTCCGATTATTATCCGACCTCTGGAGTTATCAGATTATTTAAGTGACCAGGTAAACCGCATAACCTGATGTGTTTTATCAGATAACAGCAGTAATCGGATTATTAGGAATTGGATTAACACACCTGGATTTCTCCCCAATACTCCAATGGATACTTTGTGAATAATATCATAATCTATTTTGAAAAAAGGTTTTCTCACTGTTACAGCACACCAAAGTAGATCTATTTATTCTGATCACTCGATGTTTAGATTGTAATAATAAACCAATATCTGATTGAGGTCTATGGCTATATCTCTTTCTGTTTGTATGTGTTTATGCCCTTTTAAATTTGTAGCATTTTGAGATTTGTTTTAAAATCAGAACTGCAATAATAACAAGTATGGCGGTATTTATTTTACAGTAGCCCCTTATCGGAGGCCTTCTACACTTAAAAAGTCCACTTTTTTACCTGTAAACCTACTTTTACGTGCCATTGTGGAGCTTTGTTGACATGATACAGTAAAATAAAAACAGTCCAATATATATACCTTCCACATTTCATATCGGTCTCATCTTTGCGCTTTGTTTCTCTGGGGCCGTAAACGCAGCACATCAACTTGGTGTTTCCAGCCTCGATGTACGCGGACCCTTTAGCTTGACTGACCAGCCCGCAGCGGACAAAAACGGGCCGGACGTCCAGCTGGTCCCGCTGCCGGCCGTCGGCTCTGGCTCCGCCGGAGGGGAGGGCGGCGGCAGGCTTACACTGGAACACCGTGGGGCTCTGGGAAACCTCCGGGCCTCGTACTCTTTTGGTGTCGGTCGGCATGTTGCGTTGAATACAAACGAGGGGGGGACAGATTAACAGGGACGCACCAACGAGTCCGTCAAGAAATACGTCCCCCCGGAAACAGTGTATGAAACAACGTACCGCCAACGGCTGACACTGCAGGGACCACGACTGCTTATTATTTCAGCCCAACCATATGGAATTACATTTATAAAATAAATATGAACTGAAACAATCAAAAAAATAACCTCAAAAGGGCTTACACGTCTATGACCAACTTAATACTTTCACACCTAAGATAAACACTTTTAACATCGAATTAACTATCATTAAAAACATCTTTTCACTGAACTATGAATTGTTTGTGTTGGGGACCGCTCAGGCCATGTTTGTCATTTGTATTTTTTGTTTGTTGTGTTATAGGCTAGCTCATGACGTGAATTTCTGCAGAATGTTTTGACTTTTTTTTTTTTTTGTATGTAAATTACTCTTACTCTGTTAATCTCTGCAAACACTTTTTGCACCCTCTGGGAACCCTCAGCTAAAAACTCATACAGAAAAACTGATGTAGAATTACCATATATCAATACGTGTCTTCTTTTTTCTGCAGAAATCTCTTAAAGCACTTTAGCTCTTTTCAGAACTACGTGTCCTATCATTTTCAGGATTTTACCCCTTAAAATTCCATAGATAGATAAATAGCTAGATAGAAATGATTAGTGGTTGTGAGCAGAGCAGAAGTGGCTTATGAGATTAAAAAAAAAAAGGAAAATATATATATGGTTTGATGATTTCAAAGCAGTTTTTTTACATATACATTTTTGTTTCGATAGTCTCCAGAGGGTGGTAAATTAGAGGAATGCACAAGGGTTAAACGAGGGGAAAACGCCGCAAAACAGTTGAACCTTTTCGTTGCATCAGCCGAGCCGGGGGAAGTTCATACTATTCAGGTGGCGGGCTTGGCTGTGATTGTCAAACGCAATGACCAATAGAGAAAGAGGATTACAGGCCAGTTGTTCTTTCGGGCCAATGGGTGGCTGCAATGGGCGGGGTCACTGCGTCGGCTCTTTCCTTGTGGTCGAGCAGCGTGGGCTTAAGCAGTGTGTTTGGGAGCTTTGACGGACTCGTTCTGCGAGAATAGCGACTTCTGTGAGTAAGAGAATGTATCCACCTGCTTTTGAAATATAGTGTACTGTATGTGCATCAGAACAGGAGTCTGGATAAAGCTGCGCACGAGTTCGGGCTGCATTTATAGAGGTCGCATTTTCAGCTAACATTTATCAGCTAGCTTAACTTGCTAACGTCAGCCTGTCATATAAGTTGGCTGATGTAACTCGATGCAAAACCTGCTTTTGACGAGTACTTTCAACCGGATCCATTTAAATACCAGTAACACTTGGATAGTTAGCGTTAAGTGGGTCATAAATAGTACAGGGGAATTGCTGAAATCGCGGCCAGTGAGCCTATGAAGCAAATCAGCCGGTGTTTGTGCAGTCTCATGTGGCTGAAAACAAAGCAAACGGATGTATTTGTTCCCCAGCCTGAAATTTCCAAAACATTCCTCGGTTGTCACAACTTTCTGCGGTTACCAGCAAGGTGGTTTGGTAGTCAGGATGGGGACAGCGGCTGTTTACTGTCCGCATGCAGGCCCTGGAGAGCCCCCGAAGGCAGCAGTGTGATTTCCATTGCCACCTGTGAGACCACTGAGGGGAATTGAACGCAACCGCATTTTAATTAAAGAACGCACTTCGTGGCCCTGGACTCATCCTGGAGCTTCAGAGAGGGTTTAGATGCTCGCATTTGAGTTCCTAGTTAGTAAGGCTTTGGGTTTACTTACAGAATTGTATGACAGGTGCACTATTTATCTTATTTTGTTAGTATTTGTGTAGTTTAGGCTCATTCCTGCTGCAGTATTTTTTTTTTTAAATATGAACTAATCACAGGGTTAACTAAGATCTAGATTACATATATATCGAAATTTAGTCAAAATATGCTTAGAAAAGAACAGCAAAGTGATTCTGTTGGGCTGTGTCTGGTTCATTGGTGCATATCTTGGCTAAAATGGTCATGCTTTTATGAAAATTATCTTAAATTGCGTATTTAGGCCTTTTTTGTCACTTAAACGCAAACAATAGACATAAAGACACTTATTTATACTGTACATGTCAATCAGTACTACTGTTACCACATACATTTATTTATTTATTACTAATTTCTTGATTATTGTGTATCTTTGACATAATTTTCCACGCTGCCTTCTAAAAAAATAAAAAGACTATTTGCCCCATCCAGAGCATTGTCAGGGAGTGACACAAAGTGGTGTTTCTACAGTATTAAGCTTCAAACCAAAGTAACCTGTGGCCTCAGTTCTATCCTGTTTGTCCCACTCATACGTATCCACCCAGTTGGGAGATTTTAGCCACAATGTTATGCAAAAATCTTCAAAACATATCTTACATAGTCCTGAAAGTTGTTTGTCTATAGAAGGTTAAGTCATTATATGTATGTCCCAAAGATCTGCAGCTAAAGTTGACCCCAGTTTTCTACCCGGATTTATGATGTAGCAGGTGTCCAACTTTTCTTCTGTCTATCATATCTGTTTTGTAATATTTAATGAGTAGGGCCACGCAATTGGGTGAAAATTTCATTGTGATGACTTGGGGAAATATTGTTTATTCAAGTCTTCTTGCTTTGTTATGAAAAATAATGCATTGACTATTCATTTTGAAAGGAGTATTTTTCTATTCAAATTCTCAAATGCAGTCTTTTGCAGTTATGTAATTACCCAGGCTGATCATGATTACATTTTGATAAATTGTGTGTATATCTCTTTAATGAGTCCCTGAACGTGACAGATTTCTACTTCGAAAAATTAAGCATGTCACTATTCTGGCAGAAGGCTAAAAAATGAAGAACATGTCCAGAATTTTACTAGAAAACAGGAACCACTCATAGCAGTGCAATGCGGTTCATGCTGGATTCCTGAAATCTTTTTTTTTTTAAACACGAAGATAACCTAGTAGAACGTCTCTGCCTCACTTGACTTTAGCCTAAGGGTGGGTTCTATGATTAAAAAAGTTCCGACATGAGCAGACTTGTCACTCTTTTGCATACTGTGTTGCGTGAATGCAGTTACCCTTCAGAGTATAAAGCTGCCTAATGATAACTGTGTTTTCTCTTTTGTTGATTCAGAGCTGATTCAGAATGGACTCTTCTTTGAGTGCAGCCCAAATCCGCGAGAAGTTCATCGACTTCTTCCGCCGCTATGAGCACCAGTACGTCCACTCGTCATCCACCATCCCACTGGATGACCCCACACTGCTTTTTGCCAACGCCGGCATGAACCAGGTACTCAGGCTTCTCTTCTCCACTGAAATTCTAAGAGGTTTGCATTAAACCATGTCTGTCAAACTCCTGTAAGTTCAGGTTCCACATTCAGCTCAATATGATCTGAAGTGGGTTGGACCGGTAAAATAATAACATAATAGCCTAGAAATAATGACAACAGTATTATTGACTGAAATGCAATTATAACAGTGTTATGCCTCAAATTATCATTTATCCATGTGCATTACACACAGTGCTATACAAACATTAGGTAACATGCCTGATATTGTTACAATTTTGGAGTGGCATTTGGAACTAAAATAAGAACAATTTCTACAATGTTATGTCTGCTTAGTTACACAACATACGGATCACAGTGGAACTGCAAATACACAAAACATTTAGTAATTGCACCTTATTTTCTTAGGATGTTTCAGGTTCAGATTATTCACATTTTACTGTCAAAGGAGAGTTTGTAAATATTTTCATAGTGTAATGTTATGTTTTCACATTGAACCAAGAAGAATATTTGGAGTTATTATTATTATTAATCGGTTATTATGCTATTATTTTACTTGAGATCATATCGGTCTGTATATGAAACTATAACCTGTTCGACATTCTTGACTGTTAATATCTTCACTGTAATTTTTGCACTTTGGAAATTCATCCCACAGACCAGATTGGAACCTTTGGTGGGTCGGTTTTGGGCCACATGTTAGACACTCATGCATTAAACAAACTATTATTCATGTGTTTACCTCAAGTTCAAGCCCATCTTCCTGAACACCATCGATCCGTCCCACCCGATGGCCAGGTTGCGTCGCGCTGCTAACACCCAGAAGTGCATACGCGCAGGTGGAAAACACAATGATCTGGATGATGTCGGTAAAGACGTCTACCACCACACCTTCTTCGAGATGCTGGGGTCCTGGTCCTTTGGGGACTACTTTAAGGTACTGTGTGTGTTTTGATCAAATTGTAAATATAGACTGTTGAATATTTACTTTTCTGTCAGTTTTCCTCTTGCATCATTACAAAGTAATGTACTGAAGTAGGTAGCATTTTGATATGATGAGTGGTGAACCTGTTGCTCTTCACTGTACCATGTTATTGACAAGTGTTTTAGTTGAAAAGTGAGTTAAAGGTGGAATGTGTTTGTTTTTTTTAATATATTTGTTGAAAGAAACAAAACCCGAAAGCATAATGACAGTGAAGCAAAGCTAAAGAAAAACAATGCGTGTAAGATGCAAAATATGAGTAATGAATACAATTATAAAAGAGCGGGATTATGATGTAATATTGCTCAGATGAACAGAACATGTATGATTTGCCACTTGAATGATTTTTAAGATGCCGTAGTTTGTCATAGAAGGTGTTAATCTGTTCCAATATGGACAGGAAACTGAGCTGAGTGAAAAGGTGGGATGATGAATACTGACTGAACTTGTACTTAAACAATCGATGTGGGAATTGAGCAGAGATGTATTGAGTTAAATGAATGACAGATTAGGAAATGGGGTAAATGAAAGGTAAGGTTGCATAGAGATTGGAGCAACATGGAAAATGTTATCATCATTGAGGTTTACGTTGCTGTGACAGTTGCTGTCCTGTGCAGCTTTGCAGAAGGAGATTACTGGGTAGGTCTGTGTGACATGGATTAAGAATGATTTTTGTTGATAATACAATATGGACAAAAGTATTGGGACACGTCATGTCTACAGCTGTAAGATGTCCTGTTCATACTGACTTGAGATATAAACATCAATATTTCCTTAAAGTTTAATGGGAGATTTTTCTTCCTCAGTGAGATGTGAAGAAACTATTTTGAAACATCATTTTAGATGTTCACATCATAATACAATGTACATCATTATTATAAAAGTAATCCTGTAGATATGTATTTTACCCCAGTGATAAGGTGCTGTGCTGGAAAATTTGAAAATGACCCTTAAAAGTACTTGAGAAGTGCTTGAATTTGACCTTGAAAAATGTGTACAAACCCTGATTACTGTTCAAGATAATTTGCCAACTCTTGTGGGAGTATTTAATGGGTAAAACTCGTTACCTGTATTCAGAGTGAACA
Source organism: Apogon hyalosoma (assembly GCA_037367295.1). Classification (NCBI taxonomy): domain Eukaryota; kingdom Metazoa; phylum Chordata; class Actinopteri; order Kurtiformes; family Apogonidae; genus Apogon; species Apogon hyalosoma. The sequence continues at coordinate 32,085,289 of JAPQRP010000025.1, forward strand.
GAATTAACCATTAAACCTGTTTGTGTTTACTTTGTCTTCTGTTTCTGGTCTTTTCTTTGTGCTTCTTCCTCGCCTCTGCTGCAGCATCTCGCCTGTAAAATGGCCCTGGAGCTTTTGACTCAGGAGTTTGGGATTCCCATCGAACGTCTGTATGTCACATACTTTGGAGGAAGCGCTGAAGCAGGCCTCGAGCCCGACCTGGAGTGCAAACAAATCTGGATTGACCTTGGGTAAGGACAGCTCAGGCGTAGACGGGAACATGAAGGCAGCTCCTTATTGGCGTCTTTTTGACGGTCGTTGCTCATTGTAGCTGGTTTTATGTCTTGCATTAGTGTGTGGTGAAAATGCAAAACCCGTGCTTTCTTATCTTCCCTGTTAAAAGTAATTGTTCACTGCGTGATTGTCCTTTAGGGAGCTGCTTTTCTTCTCCCTTGGTCACGACACTGGCAACAGCACCTGTCTAGAAGATTCTCCCATTTCTCCACCTTCCCGTTTCGGACCATATTCCTTTAGTGTTTATGTCACGATACAAAAACAGGTTTTATATATGTTTGCCTTTTACTAATTGGCCATGACTGATTATATAATTCTACATTTACGTTATTACAAGCATTATTATCATGAGTTATTTTTGATTATGATTTTTTGTTTAGAACATTTACTGATGGGTACTTGATGTTTATAATCACTTCAGTTCAGTGTGAAGACCAACAGTAAATAATGTTAAAGTATTGAGTTGTATTTTCTTTATTTGATTTGACTGTCGACTGTTTGGATTTGTTTCTAAATTGGGGTGTCGAACGTACAGTCCACCCAAAGGGTCCAATCTGGTCAGCAGAGTGAATTTGCAAAGTGTAAAAATTACACTGGAGATGATAACAGTCAAAGGTGTCCACATCATTTTAGTTCAGGTTCCACATACAGACCAATATGATCTTAAAGGGGTTGGACCCGTAAAATAACATGGTAACCTATAAATAATGACAGCTACAAATTTTTCTGTTTGTTTTAGTGTAAAAAAAAAAAAAAAAGTACAATTACATGGAAACATTTACATTTACAAACTATCCTTTCACAAAAAATGTGAATAATCTGAACAAATATGAACAACCTGGAATGTGTGAAGAGAAATGCAACTGTACCAATATTCTGTCTGTTATTAAATGTTTTGTGTATTTGTAGATCCATTGTGATCTGTAAGTTATAATGTAAATGATAAACTGAGGCAGAATACTGTTAAAATTGCACTCATTTTTCTTAAGAAATTTCAGCTTGTTCATGTTATTTATATTTTTTTAAAGAATAGCTTGTAGCTGTAACTATTTTCCTTAATGTGATTTTACTTTTTTCACTGTAAATCATAAAGAAAAGCTTGGAATTTACATCATTTATAGGTTATTATGTTTTTATTTTACTGGTCCAACCCACTGTAGTTCATATTGGGCTGAGTGTGGAACCTGAACTAAAATGAGTTTAATGTCCTTGATCCTTAATGTTGGTGGAAATATTTAGAATTTTACCTTAAATGAATCTGTTCAGAAATTTAGTTTTCAGTGTCTGTAATCACTAATGTTTGGTATCATTATCAGCCCTGAAAAAAAAAACCATCAATCCCTTTTTTTTTCTCCCATTAGTTCATTGTTACAAAGTAAGCTTTCAGTTCACTTTTTGTCACTTAGTGTGGTTTTAAATCTGATGTTTGTTTTTGCGGTTCACAAAACGGAAGTCTGGTTCTGTCTCTTTACTTCCCTCTGGTTTTTTGTCTGAAAACTCTGCCTTGGTTTTCTTTGACGAAGCTGGGATTTCCACTTCGCTCACACATCCTCACGTTGACATGACTTCTTCCTGTCATGTTTTTGTCAGGATGGAGGAGGCTCGCATCCTGCCGGGCAGCATGAAGGATAACTTCTGGGAGATGGGAGACACGGGCCCCTGCGGCCCCTGCAGCGAGATCCACTACGACCGCATCGGAGGAAGAGACGCTTCGCACCTGGTGAACATGGACGACCCCAACGTCCTGGAGATCTGGAACCTGGTGTTCATCCAGTTCAACAGGTAACAACCCCCCCCCCCCCGACACTGAGCCTGTTTACGTCGGATAATTGTAATAATGACATCTGACGCGTTTACATGCACTTCAGAAGAATGATAATGGAAAAACCCTGGTTTAGATGTTTGTTTATTGTTTCTACGGATCCCCATTAGCTTCCACCATAGTGGTTGCTATTCTTCCTGGGGTCCATTAAAATACAACTACAGTTACAAAATACGTGCATAAATAAAAACAAGTTTACAATTTATTTTTATCATCAGCAAACCGAACATTTCGTCTCAACACATAAACGTTAAAACTTTTAAACTTTTATCTTTACAGCGGCTTGGATTGTGAGAGTCCAAACAATCATTTGCATTACTGCATTTCCTTGAGTAGTTCCTGTTTGAGTGTTTATTTTGAATGAATATAAGCTTCTAGTGTGTTTGATGTATGAAGGTAGCTTATTCCATAGACTGGAGGCCTGTAAAAGACACAATTTTTCAGTCGATTCGTTTTTGGTTTGGGAAGTTCAACGTGACCCATGGTAACCTGTCTGGTGCCATGATTATGTTGTAGACCTCCATGCCTTATTCTGGTTGTTTTTTTACTCATCCTCTTTTCAATTGTAACTTTTTCCTTCTGCAGCTCCTTTACAGTGTTCCAGGCTATTCTTGGATTAATATAAAATATGTACGTACATAATAAGTGTCAAACTAATTTTAGTTCAGGTTCCACATTCAGCCCAGATTGAACTCAAACAGGCTGGATCAGTAAAATAATAACCTTTAAATAATGACAACTACAAATTTTACTCTGTGTTTTAATTCAATAAGTAAAATTACACTATGAAAATGATTTATTTTTACAAACTATTCTTAAAAACATGTGAATAACCCGATTTGTTAAGAAAAATATATAGATCTATAAATACACAAAACATTTGGTATCAGGCATCTGGAACTGAAAAATATAGCATTTAACTTTATGTATGTATGTATTTATTTCTTTTCTTTTATTTTTGTATAGTAAAAAACATACACATAAATTCATGTTGGTTAAAAATTGTGATGGATGGTTACCAAAAACACTCAATGGGCTTAACAAGTGCCAACCTCCAGATTTCAAAGATTATTTACAACTGCAATTAAAATTAAATGTTTCTATATTTTTAAATAGAAAAATATTTGCAAGCTGCACAAAAGTGCATTTTCTACAAATAAAAATTCCACAATATCCCAAGCTTAGAAATGTATCCCATATGGAAAGTTACAATCACTCAGGAGCAGAGTTTTCACAGCTTTTTTAAACTGAGTTTGAGGAAGCTCCATGAGAACAGTTGGCAGATTCTTCCATATTTTGGGTCCTCTGTATAGAACACTGAACAGAGTCTGACCATATGAGCAAAGGGTGCTGTAATAAGACAGCTACTACGAGTTGGATATTTGTGAATATCAGTGTTAAAGGAAAAAACATTATTGAAATGTTGATCAATTCAACTTGACTGTCGAATTCAACCCATGGACCGGATTGGAACCTTTGAAGGGCCGTTTTGGTCCACGGACCATATGTTTCACAGCTCTTGTTTACGTGACCACTTGAATAATTTGATAATTCCAGACATCAGATAATGTTCAGGTTTACAGTTTCATTGTGCATGTAAACAGACTCACTGATGCCGAGTGTTAAAGGACAGTTTGTTAATCAGTGCAGACTGTTTTTAAGCAGAACAAACAAATTCATGAATTCAGTAGAATCAAGAAATTTAGTATGAAACCTAATTAGTGGTTTAAGTGTTGTCAGATTCTGGTTTGCTTTGTTTTAGAGGCTGTGACGGACATGGGTTTAGACATCTGTTCAGTAATATTTGATCCACTGTCATCATCTGCCTTTGTCATCATGTTTTTATATTTAGATAATGTTGTCAATCCACTGCAGACAAATGAACAAAACTACTCCATGTTGCATGCAGCTGTGTTTATTTTACAGCAGTAACACACCTACACAGAAGCCGAACTACAATAAAATAGATACATAATTAGGTAAAGCAGGTGAGGTGGAATTTGCACACACCTTTTATTGTGCACGAGATGTTTTTCACAGTGTGAGTGAACACACCTCTATGTGTCTCTAGGTTTCTATTGTTCCTTTTCTATTATTCAATCTTTATTTTTTTGTTTTGTTTTTATTTTTATTGTCTGAAATAAACTAAATTAAACCTCAGTACAACTGTTGAAGAAGGTGTTTATGTGTTATTGATTAGTTAACAAATGTTCAGAAGTAAACCATGTAAACACTAAAGTCTAATAGAGTTCCTCTAGAGCAGGGGAGGCAAACTTATTGTAGTTAAGGAGCCACAAACAAACCAATATGATCAAAGTGGGTCAGACTAGTAAAATAATAACAGCATAGTTTGTAAAAGTACAGATTTTCATGTAATTGTACTTTTTTTTTTTTAAACACTAAAACAAAGAGAAAAATTTGGAGTTGTTGTAATTTATATAGGTTATTATGATAATATTTTACTGCTCTGACCCACTTGAAACCAAACTAGGCTGAATGTGACCCTTGAACTGAAATGACTGATTGTTAATATCTGAAGTGTAATTTTTGCATTTTGTAAATTCATCCCACATGAGGCCGGTTGGACCCTTTGGTGGGCCGCGAGCCGTGTGTTTGACACCCCTGCTCCAGAGAAATCTGATAACGTGGTTTAAACCTGTAATTTGGTTTCTGTAATGACTGTGGTCAAGGTTGAAACGAATAAAAGATGGTCCTCAAATATAAACCGGGATATAAAAAAATAACATGGTTAAAGTTGTGGTATCTGTCGTATAATAAGCACAACGTTCACTTCTTAAGTTCAATTGAAGAGTCAACACTGTACTCTCATTTATGTCCACTTTCAGTTGCAGCCAAACTGTCATTTGTACAAATTTAGAAGTGAGACAAGAAGGCAACGTTTATACAATAAAAGCTCTGTTAACCCATAAAGACCCAGTGTTACTTTACTGGCAGTTCCCAAATGAATCTTTCTCTATATTTAACCTTTGCTAAGTGATTTATCATCATTTATTGTAATATTGTCTGTATTTTGCATTTTTTCAGTGTAAATAATGTATTTTCCCATATTTAATTCACTGATCACGTAGATGGTCATAAAAGCTCTGAGTAAATTCGAAAGTTATTGTATTAGAAACAGAGAAAACTGAAGAAATAGTGACTCTTTCAGCAAAATATATCATTAACTGAACATGCAAAATCGTGTCCATCCACTGTCATTGATCCAGCTCCGTAGGTTTTACTGGTGAATCAATGTTGTAGAAGATGACGGTGTTTCCACGGTAACTACGGAGCCTCTGAACGTCCAAATGGGTCATATCTGATGACCATGAAAAGACGACAAACTGCATTTTACACCAATTATTTCAACATATTCACATATATAGTGGTTCAGAAATTCTTAAATGTTTTAGATCAGTAGATGATTTGGTGCCAGTGGCTGTTTGGGTTTTTATGGGTTTATGGGTGGATGTGATCTATCAACTGAAGTAAGTTAAACATTCATAGATGTGTTACATTTGTAGAAAAGCACAATCCAGTAGTTAGAACACTGCAAACAAGAGTGGATGAAAATGAGGATTCAAAGTGATTATATCCTTTATTACCTGTATATATGCTTATATTTTGTATATATATTTCTTTTATTGGTTGTATAGTTAGCTTTTAGTATATTTTAGTAGTATTTGTATATTTTATCTTTGTAGTTTTTGTTCATTGTAAATATTTTTCAGTATAATTTTGTGTGATATTTCTATACAGTCTTTTTGCACTTAAAATGTTTGCTTCTATTCTATTCCATTCCATTCCATTCCATATCCATTTCTACTAGTTAAATAAAGGCCTGGAACCTTCTGCTGCTGAGTGAAATAAACTCCCTGACTCATTGCTAATGTTCTGGGGTTGTTTTTTTTTTTCTCCTCTGTTTTCACTCAGAGAGTCGGAGACGGAACTGAAGCCTCTGCCCAAGAAGAGCATTGACACAGGGATGGGTCTGGAGCGACTGGTGTCGGTGCTGCAGAATAAAATGTCCAACTACGATACAGACCTGTTCATCCCGTACTTCGAAGCCATTCAGAAGGTATTGAAATGTGACAGAATGTCTGACCTCCTAAGGCAGATGTAAGAACAGTACCTATTATTAACAGGGCATTTTAGTTCAGGTTCCACATTCAGACCAATATGAGCTAAAGTGGGGTCGACCAGTAAAATAAAAACAATAATATATAAATAATGACAACTCCAAACTTTTCTCTATGATTTAGAGTGAAAAAAGTAAAATTACATCATGAAAATGTTTACATCTATAAAATATCTTTAAAAAAATTGGAATAACATCAGCAACCTGCAATTTCTTAAGAAAAATAAGTAATTTTAACAATATTTAACAATGTTCTGCCTCAGTTTATCATTTACACATGTACATTACAACTTACAGATGACAGTGGCTCTACAAATACACAAAACACTGAGTAACAGGCAGAATATTGGTACAATTTTAGAGTTTGGAATTGGGAGTTGACATGAAGAGGTTATTCTGTTATTATTTTACTGATCCGACCCACTTGAAATCAAACTGGACTAAAATGAATTTGACACCATTAACTGTTCACGTCTTCAGTGTCATTTTTGCACATGTACCTTCTGCTAAGAAGCAGTTGGGGCCTTTTCAGCGTTGGACCTATTGTAGTGTTTGTTCATTTCATATTCATAAAGGCTGCTGACGTAGTCCCCTCTTGTGTAACAACTAAAATGCCTCCTAATCAGTCCTGAACCATTTTGTCTTCCAGGGAACAGGTGCACGACCTTACACAGGTAAAGTGGGCGCTGAGGACGCTGATGGCATCGACATGGCGTACCGTGTATTGGCCGACCACGCTCGCACCATCACCATCGCCCTGTCAGATGGAGGTCGGCCTGACAACACAGGAAGAGGGTGAGTGAACGTTAACGCCTTGAAGACGGACGTGGCTCCAGCGACACATTTATGCATTAACTGTCACATTACTGTAACTCCTATTGAGAAAACTCAAACTGCATCTTTTAGCTGAGATTGGGTTCTTTCTATTGGTCTATGACACATTAGGGTAGACGTCTGCATTGGCTGAGGGGGAGGGGTAGAAATGGGCGGAGCAGAGAGCAGCAGAGTGCAGTCGGTGAGAGAGAGATGGAAGATTTTATTGCGTTCAGCAGCGTTTTAGTGAGGTTATAGCAATGAATTCTTGTAAATAATTGCATATAATAGTGATAGTGCTGTTTTGAAGTGTTCTACTAGTGTGTGTTGCCGTGTTTTCGTAGAGTTTTGCTGTTTATTCACCCTTTTTCACTGCTTTAATATGCATTTTTCTGGTTTGTACTTGTTCGTTGATAGTTGTGTTTTAGCTGTAAATATTATAGTAAGTTGCAAAAAGGAGGCAAAAGAATTGGCAAAAAAAAATCTGGCACTTTTTTTTCCTTCAGAAATTACAAAGAAATCTAGGCCTGTTATAATGGTCGTCCTTATAGGGTGAAACATACCCTCATGCACAGCAGAGCCTTAATAATGAGGTGCAGATAGAAGGAGACGTGTACTGTAAAGTGTTCTGTGGTTCGTCTTCAGATACGTGCTGAGGAGGATCCTCCGCCGTGCGGTCCGTTATTCCCATGAGAAGCTCGGAGCTCAGAAAGGCTTTTTTGCATCTCTGGTGGATGTGGTGGTTGAGTCCCTGGTGAGGATTTGTTTCTTCCTTTGCTTTGTTGTTACTCTTTGATTCATAGTGAGAGAAGAGCAGGTGTAGCTTCATTATTGAACTACAGTATTTCACTTTTAACCCGTAAAGACCCAAACAGCTACCACTGACCAGAACCATCTACTGATCTAAACTGTTTAATCCCTGTTCATCCACTAATCTTATCAATACATGTCAGTAATTGGTGTAAAATACAGTTATTCATCTTTTCATGGTCATCAGATATGACCCATTTGGACGTTCAGAGGCTCCATAGTTACCATGGAAACAGTCATCTTCTACAACATTGATTCACCAGTAAAACCCATGGAGTTGGATCAGTGACAGTGGATGGACACCCTGGGTTTTAAATATAATAAGTAATAAAGAAAATGAGCATGAATGATTAAAGAAGTTACAAAATAATAAGTGATGTGAGAAAAATAAGCAAAAACTTGACTAAATTGAAGTAAAAAATTTAAAATAAGCCCAAAAAAAAGGCCAAAATGATCAATAAAATGAACAAAAATGAGTGATCAGTCAACAAAGTAAGTACCATGAACAAAGTAAGCCACAAACTGAACAAAATTGAAGAAAAATTATAAAATGGCTGTCAAAATGTAGATAAACTAACAAAATAAGTCAGAAAATGAACCCATGGAGTTTGATAAATGACAGTGGATGAACACACTTGTTTTATGTTCAGTTAACGATAGATTTGTTGAAAAAGTCACTTTTTTCAGTTTTCTGTTTGTGATATAATAACCCTCAACTTTAATCTGAGCTACAATGAACATCTACATGATCAGTGAATTAAATATTGGAAACTTCATTACTTACACTGAAAAAATACAAAATACAGTGGATAGCATTATAATAAATGGTGACATATCACTGAGGAAAGGTTAAATGGAGAGAAAAATTAATTTGTGAACTGCTATAGAAGTAGTGCTGGGTCTTTTATGGGTTAATCCGTTTTCCTCAGTAATATCATCCAGTTTGTGTCTAATGGTACAAGCTGTGACCTCACATCTGTTTGTTTTTCTGTATTCCAGGGCAATGCGTTCCCAGAGTTAAAGAAAGACCCAGAAATGGTGAAGGACGTTATTAATGAGGAGGAGATGCAGTTCCTGAAAACCCTCAGCAGGGGGCGACGTATCCTCGATAGAAAGATCATGAGTCTGGGCGACATTAAGACCATCCCAGGTGAGACTGGGGCTTATTAAGGTTCACTTAACCTCTATTCTAAGACTAGCTCCCCCCAGACCAGAATGATGAGGGTTTTTAACATCTACATGTGGATGTGAGGCGGATTATGACACAACGTCACAATAAAACTAATGCATATGAGGGTAGTTTCACCTCCTAAAGATAATAATATCTGTTTAGGAATACATGATATTTATTTAATCCAGTGTTAGTTACTCTTGCTGTTTTGCTGTTCTAGGTCTGTTATACACTAGTGACACTTACACCTTCTGCCATAAAATCATCATACATCAATATTTTTTTTCTACATAAATCCCTTTAAACCATTTCAGTTCTACTCAAAACTACCAAATATTTAATCATTTTCAGGATTTTAACCCTTTGAATGCCAGTTTGAATACATGATGCCACACGTTTTATTGAAAATACCCCAAAATCTGAGACTTTGTAAATAATACACGGTGAAGGGATGTTTCATTGTTTTATATCAGAGTTTTGGACATGTCAAAATTGATCAGTGACACTGATTTCATTGCATTAGTTGTTTTTGTTCAGTGTTGGACCCTCATGGGAAAAAAATGTCACATGGACGTTAATTAAAACCACATTTTTAATCTCGCATATAAAATGCAAATGCAATGAAATCAATGTTGCTACTTTTTGACATATACAAGAATCCAATCACCAGCAATGAACCCCCTGCAGTCATTAAATAAAAAATCTCATTTACTGTTTTTTGTTCTGTTTTATTTATTTTTTTTGTAAATAACCGTGACATTTAAAAGGTTGAAATCCTGAAAATTATTAAACTTGTGGTAGGTTTGAGCAGAGCTTAAGCGGTTTAAGAGATTTTTTGCAGAAAGAATATATATATATATGATGACTTTATAGTATTTTTTTTGTTTTGTTTTGTGCACATAGCTTTGGTGGTAAATTATGGGGATGCACCGAGGTTAAACATATTGATACGACTCTTATCGCTGAAGATGCTGCGTGTCAAATTAATTTAAAATTTTGTATGTGCCTTCCTGTGGACAAAGTTTGTTCACAGTTTAGAGAAATTTTGATTTGTCAATTTTTTATGCATTTTTGAAATATTACAAATTAGCCTTTCCTTCTAATGATCCATATTTTGATGGTGTATAACATGTAAATAGTTATAGATATCAGTATAGTTACTGTTGATCACTAATAGAATCATATATGGACTTTGAATTTGTTGAGTTGTCCTCCAGTGAATGCCCCGCCAACTTCTATTGGGAGATTAATGTGCATTCAGACCACAGGAGTGGAACAAAGAACAGAACCGGAGAACCTCACACATTCAACTGGGGATTGATTCACATAGAACATGGCGCTGACATACAGAGACATTGTAGTTATTTTTCAACTTGGAAACGGGCTAAAAAATGTGCAGTTTTTTTTACAGAGGGAAGCTAAAAATGAAAGACTGCAGATTTTATACAAAGAAGAAAAGGCCCAGTTGGTAAAATAATGCATCTGGTATCGCGCTCTTTTCAACAAATGTCAAGGAAATGATTAAAGGAACATATAGTCAAAAAGCTACCCAGTTACCCTTTATTTGTAATGTCACACCGTCAGTTTATTATTAATGAAAGTGACATTAGTGAAGTCGACTTCTCATCTCAGTGGAATGTGGCCACGTCTTTATGAGTATTTGTTGATTAGATTAAAAGCTCTCTGCGCAGTCGTGTAATTGGGAATCTTGACATTTCTAAAACTCTGAAGCAGCTGTGGCGCTAATTGCAGTGAGGAGCCTCTGCTGCAGAATGTATGTAATGAAACCCTGCTGGTAAAATGAAGTAGCTTAGTCTCAACAGCAGACAGTCAGACGGCAGCATTAAATACATTTATTTAAATGCTCACAGATATAAAGCAGGGGTGGCAAACATACAGCCCGTGGGCCAAAACCGGACCGCCAAAGGGTCCGATCCGGCCCCTGGGATGAATCCGTGATATGCAAAATATACACTGAAGATATTAACAGTCAGTGGTGATATAAGTATTTTATTTCATGTTCCACATACAGACCAGAATAGAATAGACTAGACTTTACCATCATTGTGTGTTCGGTGCGCTGCTCCAGTCAGTGCCTAATATTAATAAAAACAAAAACAATACGCCAGAAAATGAGAACAGACTGAAAAGAAATTACAAAAAGTAAAATAAGAAAATACAATATATTTTTTTTCAAGTACAATTAATTTAATTAATTTATTTGTTCATTTCAAGCTTTTACAGAATACATGCAAGGTCAGAAATTCCAAAATCATTCATTTACACTCGAAAAGGAGGGGGAAGAAGGGGTTTTTTTGGTGCAAAAAAACCCCCATGAAATTATGAAAATATTCAAAAATAACTTCAATTTTAACAATATTGTGCCTCATGTTCTGATTTATACATGTGCATTACAGATCTGATCTACAAAGGCACACAGCATTTAATAACAGGCAGAATATTGTTAAAATTGTACTCAATTTGCACATTTTAGGTTGTTCATATTTGTTCAGGTTATTCACATTTTATTGTTAAACTTTAACAATAAATAACCTCCTAATCCTTTAACAGTTAAAGGATAGTTTGTTAATGTAAATATTTTCATAGTTTTAATGTTATTTTTTGCATTAAAACAGAGTAAAACTTGGAGTTGTCATCATTTAGAGGCATAATATGATATTTTTTTCACATTAAACCAAGAAGGAAAATTTGGTATCATTATTTCTGGGTTATTTTCCTTCAGAATGTATTTTTCTGTATGTGGAACCTGAACTAAAACCAATTCGACCCTTGGCTGTTCGTATTGTCAGTGTAAGTTTTGCACTTTGCAAATTCACCTCATGGGCTGGATTTGACCCTTTGGTGGGCCGCTTTTGGCCCACGGGCCTCATGTTTGACACCCTGTTTCAGAATGAGGCCTGTTTGCCATGAAGCCGCTTTTCCCTCTTCGTGTGCTTCCAGGTGACACAGCGTGGCTGTTGTACGACACGTACGGTTTCCCTCTGGACCTGACCTCCCTCATCGCCGAGGAGAAGGGCATGGTGGTGGACCTGGCCGCCTTCGAGGACGAGAAGAAGGCAGCGCAGGTAAGACGGCGGCCACTGGGACGAGGCGGTGTTCTGATGCCTGTTCTGGTTCCAGTGTTTTGCGGTCAGTCCCTGCGGTCCGATGTTGTTTTTGTTTCCCTTGTGTCAGCGCTCTCCCACTTATTGCACTGTAAGTCAGACTCAGCAGCCGTGCACCGGGGTTTTAAATAAACCCGCATTTACTTCACAGCCTCCTGCTAATGCATTGTTTGATTTCACCCAGGGATTGATTTCTTTTCCCGTGTCGTGCAACCTCCAGAGCGAGGGTCACGCTGTGGTTCTCGTCCCCAGCAGACGGACGAGGGGCCAGTCGTGAATACTTATAACTCAGATTATTACTTTACCTTCCCAGCTGTATATTCTAAGGTAATTTAAGACAGTTAGTCTCCAGTAAATCCTATCTTTATGAAGCTGAAGTGATGTTTGGGCTTTGATCTGAAGGTTTAGTCGGAAATAACAGACTGACAGCATCGTATCTGCATGTGAATCAGAGTCAGAATAGCCTTTATTTTCATTGTGTGTTCAGTTAAATTAGGAATGCTACTCCAGGCAGTGCAACAATATCAATAAACCAATACGCAAGAAAATAAGAATTGAGCAAATATAAAATTACAAAAACTGAAAAGTAAAATAAGAAAATAGAATAAAAAGTTTTACCAAAAGTAAAATAAAGACAGAACTAAAAGTAGAATACAATAAAAATAGACATAAAATATGAATAGACTCCATATTAACAGTATGTATATATGTGAAGGCAAATTTATATAAAAATAGTGCATTTATGCTTGGATAAATATTGCATTGTTATTGCAAAAATAGAGGCTTTTGCATGAACTGCCTGCAGAGGGTTATTGCACATAATTCACATTATACATGGTAATTTCACATTTTTAAAAGTGATTCCATAAGGATACATTACAGTATAAATATATTAACAGTATATATGTCTATGAGCAAGTCTATAAAAATAGTGCATTACGTTTGAAGAAATATCGCATTGTTATGGCAAGAACAGAGGATTTCGCATGAACTTATTGCTCATAATTCACATTATACAGGGTTAAGAGTCACGATGATGGAATGATGGCATCGACCAGCCTAAAAGATCTAATGTATTGCAAGGGAAGTAAAATGTATGTGTTCTTTATTGTCAGTTTTAATCACTAGTGGAGGAAGAGTGGAGGCCCTTAATTTAGTAAGAATACTCAACTTTATGCATAAAACACTTTTAAAACAATATAGTCGACCTGAGTGCTGCACGCAGACGTAAGAACAAATAAAAACACATAAAAGAATTAATAAAAACAATAAAAGTAATTAAACACTAAAATAATTAAAGCCAACCTCTTAAACTTGAGTTAAAAGCCAAAGAGAAAAAGAGGATTCAAAAACAGAAATTACACTAAAATACTAGACGTACACTGTGACAATCCTCCATTAAAAGTAAAACTCCTGTTTCCTGTAGTAAAAGTATTTTAGTTAGTATTAAAATATAAGTACCACCTGCCAATGGTTCCTCTGATTTAATATTGTATGATACTGACTCATCTGACGACTTTACACGGTTTTTATTCATATGAAATACTTACACTGTTATGTGCTGTTGGTATTTTAATCTATGGCAGTGCATTATATCATGTGGATATAATATGGATGGATGGAAGCATTATATTAGATGTATAATATGCATTATATTCTATAAGATTATCATGTGTTGCACATATGAATGAACTTTATTACAGACTGCAGAACAACACTTAAGCACAACTCCATGTGTATAAACAGCCTCTCAACATAAAAGGCAATATTACATCTCTTAAGTCAATGTTTCATGAAAAACAGGCCTGTTTTCAGCCTCGTGACGACGCGTTTTCCAGCGAATCAAAGAGCATTTTTAAAGAGTTTATTTTCTGGAGGGAGAATTTTCTCAGCCTAAGAACACACCATCCTTCTGTTGATCACAAGTGGCTTTTTCTGCACTACTGTTATACAACACCAGTCTGTTTATGCAGGCGTACTAATGTGTATGGAGTTATTTTTTAGAAATATTATGAAAACATCATCAATCAGCATGGGGTTTTTTGGTTATTTGAGCTATTTTGTCAAGATAGATAGATAGAACACAGACATCATATATACTGCCAGTGTGAGCAGCTTCATGCGGTCATTCAGGCATATACGTGTGCACTTAAAGGTGGGATACGAGATCATAGAAAAACGGTTCCAGCAGCTACATTTTGAAAGTACACACTTCAAAAGTCCAAACCCCTTTCTTCAGACATCCTCCGAAGCCACGCCTCCAGAATACTGGCACACGCAATGCTTGTTCCCAAGGGTTCACGAGTGCTACCCAGCAACAATTCACCCAGCCCTGGTTCGGGCTCCGGCTGGGGTCCATGTGTACCTTATCCAGTCTCCTCCAACCCCCCCCCGCTCTTCCAGAACAGCCCCAGTTCATTCCTATCTGACTAACATTACATTTCCCAGTGATTTATGTCCGTGACTAAACAGTTTTCCGGTGAACTTTACATCCTCATATTGCTAATATAACTAGCCAAGCTCTGGTTTCATATCCTGTACCAGTGCTCCAAGTGTCTGAGAACAAGCGAGTCATGCACGAAGAGGGGGGAGGGACAAATGGCAGTTAAGTTTGATAGACATATCAGCGTTCAATTATTTCAAGTGAGCGCTCAAAATGATTGGATGGTGTTTTTTCAGTCCTGTCCGTCCCACAGGTGAATACATTTTATTTTTATTTTCGTGTTAGAGCATTTAATTAATTGGTTGTAATCGGAGTGTGAAGGGGATTTTAAGCAGCATAGTAAAACATGCTCCAGGAAAACATCTCGCACCCCACCTTTAAACACAACATCACAAAATAAAACCACACACACACAAAGGTAAGTAAGTCAACAGGCCCCATACAGTCTATTTAAAACCGAATACTACCCTGACTCATTTATCAGCCTGATGGCAGAGGGAACAAATGGGTTTGAGGATGATCTGTTTGTCCTCCTCTGAGGTGCATGGTAACGTCCCCCCGACGGCGTTAAAGTGAGTCTGTCTTTGGGGACATGGTCTGGGTGGGTTAATATAATTCTGGCTTTCTGGACAACCTGCTTACTCCACAAAGAATTCAGGTCTTTTAGCTGGACTCCTACAGTTTTGGATCAGACCCTAATGATGCTACTAAGACTGTTCTTGTCTTTCACAGACATCCCATAATATAAGCAAAGAAAAGGTTATAAGACTTTCACTAAAAGAAAAATAAAAACTACATGAAATAGATTTAGAAGTATGTGAACTTACAAATGCACGCATGGTGTGTGCATGTGTACATACATATGTGCATGTATTTGTATATATGTATCTATATGTGTTTGTGGGTCTGTGCATATATTTGAAGGGGGTTTGTATGTTTTTCGTTTATGTATATAAACTTAATGAAGGTCCAGTACTTGGGGTGGTGGTGGGGTAGTTGGATATGAACTTGATACAACAGTTTCATACAACAGTAGAAGTTGATTTAAAAAAGAAAAAAGAAGGGTATAGAAATGATAAAGGGCTCATTTGTTTAAACCCACTTTTCTGAGTCTGTGGTTCATTTCTTTGTGCATTTGGACCCTAATAGTTCCTACAGTTTGAATGTGAACCCTCCAGCTGCTGCAAAACTATCTTTAGATTAATTTGGGCATAAATCCAGTGGATTTCTAGAAATTTGTTACATTTTATTACTGGTTATGTCACAACATTTGCACATATAAGGTCCAGACTTCAGACCAACATTTCTCCAGTTCCACACAATTGTTTGTTTGGTTGAAAACAAAGCGACAGATATATCATCCCAGAAAGGTCTGATCTTGAGACACATCAGGAATATGTGGGTCTGATTCCCCAAGTGAGCCCCACAATGTCACCAACAGGTATTGGGGTTCATTTTTGAAATTAATGCCGGTGTCCTGAAAAATCTTGTGACAGTTTTCCATTCCGATCGCATTTTGAAGCTGTGTGTGTGTCTGTGTGTAGTTGAAGTCCCAGGGTAAAGGCGCCGGAGACGAGGACCACATCATGTTGGACATCTACGCCATCGAAGAGTTGAGAAACAAGAAGGTTCCGGCCACAGACGACTCTCCCAAGTACAAATACACGTCGGACGACGGCGGCAGCTACGGTGAGTGACCCCCGTCCTCAGTGTTGGCCTCCTCCTTCCTACTCCTGCCGACGTTGACCAGTCCCGTCCTGTTTGTCCGTTCAGTGTTCGAACCGGCCACCGCCACCGTGCTCGCCCTCCGCCGTGACCGCGCCTTCTGCGATGAGGTCACTACGGGTCAGGAATGTGGCGTTCTGCTCGACCAGACGACGTTCTACGCCGAGCAGGGAGGTCAGACGTTCGATGAGGGCTACATGCTCCGAGAGGACGACAGCTCAGAGGACGTAAGAAACGATCGAAACGTCAATGTGTTTTTAACCCTTTTGAGACGGTTGTGTCTCAGGCTCCACATTTGACATTCACCGTCATCAAATTACTGTAACTCCTGAACCGTTTGTGCTATTGGGGAAATTCAAACGGCATCTGAAAGCTGAGATTCAGAGGTTTTATTGATGTATAACACATTAAGGTAGAGGCCTCCACTGGCTGAGAGTGGAAGTGGGAGGAGCAGAGAGCAGCAGAGTGCAGTCAGTGAGAAACACGTTACTTTAAGCATCATTTTAGCGAGATTTTAGCTGTGTTTTTGCAGTGAATTCTGGTAAATAATTGTATGTAATAGTGATAGTGCTGTTTTGGAGTGTCCTACTAGTGTGTTTTCGCATGTTTTTGTTGAGTTCAGTCATTTCTTTACCTTTTTTCACTGTATTTCCAGTTTGTGTAATTCATTGATAGTTGTATCATAGCTGTAAATATCATATAAATGTGTGTATATTTGTATATAGATGTAAATCTGTATGCAATGGTTGCCAGGGCAGAAAGAGATGCAGTGTCTGTATTTGAATCAGATGATGGATGTTTTTGTCAGTGAAATGAGGGGCTCTGTCTACAACTAGACAGAAAGTGAACACAGACTATCACACAGGATCCAAATGACTAGAAAGAACTAAAAACAAGAAGCTGGAACATGGACACACAATGATCTAGACAAACTGAAATGTTTGAGTACATGGAAAATAGTTGAAAGTTTCATTCTTCCGTTTATTTATTATTTATTGGTTTATTTAATAGGGGCCATGCATATTTATGAACATTGCTGTGTAAAAAATACACCCATGTATTATATGCCAGAGTTAGTAAAAATAACTGCTTTTCATCTGCAGTCCCCAGGCAGGTGACAGAAACAAGACAGAAAACAGCCAGCATTAATACATCATTCCTTCGCTATAAATTAAAATTTAAAAATACACATGATGATGACATAGGCATCCTCAAAACAAGCAAAGAAATAAACAAATAGACATGGGATGATCACAGGGGCATTCGCATATGAACATTTACAGTTTTTCATAATAAATATGATAAAATCTCAAGTCTGTTTTTGTTTTGTTTTTACTATAACACTCTGTTTTAACCATTTATTACATATAATAAGGATAATTAACATAACATATTAACAGATATTAAAAGTTAAGTTCTTCCAGGAAAAAAAGCAAAAGAATTGGAAAAAAGATGTTTTCTGACTGTTTTATTACAAGAAAAAAAAAAACCCATAAAGAAATCTAGGCCGTCTATTATAATGGTAGTCCTTTTCCGGTTAATAAAAAAGCTTTTGTCGATTATTGATCAGGGGAAATGATGATTGTGTTTAATGGTAGCCCTCAGCTGTAATAGGACTCCCCACTGGCAAGTAGAAGCCTGCGGGGGCTGACAAATGAAATATCCCAGTTTTGACAGAAGAGGAGATAAAAGACGATGAATTGTTCTCGTCTGTCTGGAAGTTGAATGGCATCACAGCTGGAGAAAAGGCGTCTGTCGTAAACGGTCCATTCATATGTCACTACTCTTTTCTTTTATGTTCTTTTTCCCCTCCCAAACACTCATTTTTGCGAAATATGCGAGGACCTCCCACACAAAGCTCTTCTTTGTTTCCCTCACTTTTAGTTTCTCAAAACCTTTGGGCATCGATTCAGAATTAACTTTCCAAAGCATCTTTCATGGTTTTATTACTCGGCTTCCTTTTTCATTTTGTAGAAGAAATTTAATTTTGTGTGTGTTTTCCCTTCTTCCTTGGCAGCGGATGGAGTTCACGGTGAAGAACACACAAGTCAGAGGAGGGTACGTTCTCCATGTCGGAACCGTCTACGGAACGCTGAGAGTGGGAGACAAAGTCTGCCTACATGTAGACGAGGTGAGAAGGAATGTGTTTGTGTGTAGAATGATGTAAAATAAATAGACAAAAGTATGTGGACACGTTGAATTCAGGTGTTTCTTTTCTAACGGGTCTGGGATACAAAACAATAATAAATTAATGTCATAATATAGCTTTATATTGGGATAAATATCATTACATTGGTCAGTTTGCTTTAAATTGTTATCTTTGCTTCCAAAATGACTGAGATGGTTTGGACTTAATTTCTCTCAACATTGATTTTATTCCATGACTATGATTTTAAATGTTCTACCTCACATTAGAACATACTTGTAGAAATAAATAAGTAATTATGTTGTATTATGAAATTGTTGCTGTCGGGCAGAACCTCTTATGTCCAAAACGGTTACTTTTCAGGAAACTGGAAAAACGATGTATATTCTGAATAAATGAATGGAGTAAAGAGATGTAGTCACAAGCCGTGTTTAACACTTTTCACTGGTTAGATATTTGTAAAACCATCAGGCCAGCATGAAGACTGACCAATAGAATTTTTTTATGACAAAAAGAGAAAGAAAAAACAAAAATTGACTTAAAAGATTTCCGCCAGGCAGTGACGATATGCACAATATGTATAGATAATATATAGTTTGATAATTGCAGGATGATAATAATTATAATAAAGTGATAATAGTAGTCATGTCAGTGATATCAATAAATAATAAGTATGTAGTAATAATAATAATAAGCAATAAGAAAACTAAATTAACAGTGACAAACATTGCACGACATAAAGTTTAATTAAAATTTTTAATTTAAAATTTAAGTCCGTCTCTTCAGTTTGTCAGGACACATGTGGTACAAAACAGTTATAATAAAAACTCCAGTAATTTTCTGCATACTGGTGCTTTAATGGAAAAGACTTGTGGAACATTAACTTGAAGGTAAAGTCTGGTATAAACTCTGATAATATCGGTCTGATGCAGATGAACCAGAGGACCAGCTTCCACCGTCTGCGTCTTCATGACACTGTTTCCTGTCTGTTTCCTTCCAGGCTCGTCGCCGGCCCATCATGAGTAACCACACCGCCACACACATCCTCAACTTCGCTTTAAGGGGGGTTTTGGGCGAAGCCGACCAGAGGGGCTCCCTGGTCGCACCCGACCGTCTACGCTTCGACTTCACGGCCAAAGGCGCCCTGAGCACCGGGGATGTCCGACGCACCGAGGAGATCGCATGTGCAATGATTAAAGACGCCAAGGTGTGTGGGACAACATGAAACAATGAGACCCACTATGTGGACAAAAGTCTGTGGACACGTTGAATTAGGGCGTTTCTTTTCTAACGGGTCTGGGATAAAACCAATGACTTATGTCAGAATATAGTTTATATTGGGATAAATATAATTGCATTGGTTAGTTTGGTTTTCATTATCTTTGCTTCTAAAATGCCTCGGGGGGGTTTTGATTTAATTTGTAATATTTTCTTTACATTTTTTTTCCCATGACTTATGATTTTAAATGTTCTTCCTCTAAATTTCTTAAATATTTTTCCTGCTCTGACTGTAAATAATAATTTTCTACCACATCTAACCATCTACTTTCATCACATCTCACTGAGGAAGAAAAATGTAACTTTAAACTTGAAGGAAATATTGATGTTTCTAAACTATGTGGACATAAATATTGGGACACGTCATGTCTACAGCTGTAAGATGTCCTGTTTATGAGGATTTAACATGAATATTAATATTTCCCTAAAGTTTAATGGTAGATTTTTCTTCCTCAGTCAGATGTGAAGAAAGTAGATGGTTAGATGTGGTAGAAAATTATTATTTACAGTCAGAGCAGGAAGAATATTGTAGAAATTTACAGGAAGAACATTTAAAATCAGAGTCATAGGTCAAAAAAAAAAAAAAAAGCAAAACAAAATCACTTTTGAGAGAAATCAAGTCCAAACCATCTCTGAGTCATTTTGGAAGCAAAGATAATAATTTAAACCAAACTAACCAACGCAATGATATTTATCCCATAATATAAAACTACATTCTGACATTAGTCATTATTATTTTGTATCCCAGACCCCTGTTAGAAAAGAAACACCTGAATTCAACGTGTCGACATAGTTTAACTTGTAGTGAATAAACCTCCATTTATCAGTAAAATGATCTATTCGCCTCAAATTTAGATCCATGAATATTAAGTCCACATTTTCTGTCCTTTTGCCGTCCAGGCCGTTTACGCCATGGAGGCCCCTCTGGCAGAAGCCAAGGCCATTCAGGGTCTGCGCGCCGTGTTCGATGAGACCTACCCCGACCCGGTCCGAGTCGTCTCCATCGGGATCCCGGTTCAGGACCTGCTGGACGACCCAAACAGTGCTGCCGGTTCCCTGACCTCAATCGAGTTCTGTGGAGGAACGTGAGTATCTATTTGAAAAATCAGGCAAAAATGAACAACTTTTGAATTCTGACCTAAAACAAAGTGTGAAAAATATGATCTTCTATAACATGATACCAGACGGTTAATTATGTAAACAGGTTTTCTAAGTGGAAACAGTCGTTATATTTACCATTTTAAAAATCCCCTCTGAGTCCGTGTCTGTCCATTTAATGTCTGTATTTCAGCAGCTGTTCTCTGCTGTTTCCATGTCATCATTTTACCAAAACTCAGACCAGATTCTTATTCAATCTTCAAAAAAAAACATCTCTGTAATTCGTTCAGCCTGTTCATATAATTGAATGATGCTGATAAATCCATCTGTAATGGGGAAAAAACATCTCCTAAATTGAATTATATGTCTAGTTCTGTCATCCAAGTTTCTGAGTCTGGTCGTATTCAGGACTATTTGTCAGATTTTAGATTCTATAAAACTGTGTCATCTAAATATTAATAAGAAACAAAAAAGGTTCCTTTTATGTCTAATGTTGACAATCTGACAAATGAAAGCCTTTGGTTCTCGTTGTGTCTTTCTGTGATGACGTTGTGCTGCTACGTGGCTTCATCCACTCCTGTCATTACATATAATCATAGTGTTTGTAGGTTTTACCAGCAGGAATGTTTTGCACAGTTACAAACAACAACAGAACCATCTGCATGAACTCTATCTGATTCAAAACCAACTCCATGTATGTGACGCCTTTTATAAAAACAACCCAAAGCAGCATTAAAACAACACAGAAACAGTAAAATAGACAAAAGGTATAAACACTTAATATACGACAGTCATGACAAGACAAAACATTACAATGAAAACTGTGGAAAAAGTGAAAAATTAGGGGGAAAATGTTGAAGATATTATTGGAATGAAATCTATGACTATGATTACTATTATCACTATTATAATTTTATCTTGTGGTCATATTTTCTTGTATTACTTATATACGTATGTGTCGATAGATCAGGACAGATTTATCTACTCTACTGTTTGGATAAAAAGATACTAAAACTTACTGCATTTTACTTTGATTTCAACTTTCCAATGTTTAAGTTCATTTATTTTAATGATAAGATGGGGAAAAAAACCACAAAGAAAACTTCCATGTAAATATGTTCAAAATTCAGTTTTACACAATCCAATATGGCCGCCACCCTGTGACATCACAATATGTAAATTTGATGAATACATTTACTCCCATCATAAACGCTGGTTCACACCCAATGTTTTTCTCACTTTCAGTGTGACTTTATCTCGAACCACTTCTAAGATGCAGCTTTTTCAAATCTTCATATGAAAATAGAATATTTTTTTTAAACTCCGGCGCCTAAAGGGTTCATTTTAATGTTCGGCGTCTTTTCACATTTTTATCTACAGTGTCTTCAAACATCCCCTTGTCGATGCTGTTCCCTCCTCTTCCTCCTCTCATCTTCCTCCCATAGTTGTGTCACCATCTGTAATGTGTTTTTTTTGGGGGGGGGTCTTCTGTTATTCGCAGCCATCTGCAGAACTCTGGTCACGCTGCACCGTTTGTCATCGTCTCCGAGGAGGCCATCGCTAAGGGCATCCGCCGCATCGTCGCCGTGACGGGAACCGAAGCCCAGAAGGTCAGGACACACACACACACACACACGCACACACACACACACACACAGAGCTTTAATAATCCTGCATCTCAGGTTCATGGTCAAATGGCCTTTTTTTTTGTCCTCAACACAGAAACTCAAATGAATTCAGAATCTCAGATGAAGGGACTACGTGTCCCATGAGCCTCCTGATGTTGCAAAAACAGTCATGAAGTGCGTTTCTTAACTTCTGATGAACGTCCTCCTCTCACAGGCCTCGAAGACAAATCAACCTTTTCTAATTTTAGACGACACATTTGTTTCCATAGAATTAACCCTTAAATCCCTTAAAGCATTTTTGTGGCAACTTCCAGATGAACTTTTCTCTACATTTAACCTTCTGGGGTGGGGGGTGGGGGGGTCAGGTCATATATGGACTGTGATTGGATGAGTTGAGTTCTCCTCCAGTGAAAGTCCTGCCCACTTCTATAGTTAGATTGATCTGCATCCAGACCAGACTGGAACGTAGAACAGAACCTGATGACCTCACGCGTTCAGCTGGGGTTTGATTCAGACAGAACATGTCGCTGACGTACAGGGTCATCGGTCCTGTGCTTTCCTTCTGGTTCCTCTCTCATACTCGTCCATGTCTCGTCCTTCAGGCTCAGAGGAAAGCCGACGCCCTGCGACAGTCTCTGGCTGCTCTGGGAGAGAAGGTGAAACAGCAGACAGCCCCGAACAAGGACATGCAGAAAGAGATCGCGGACATGACCGAGGTAAGCGTCCGTTCACGTAACACGGTCGGAAACATAATGTCAACACGGCGCCAACCGGTCTGCCCGTTCGTGTAGTCCATAGGAACAGCAGTGATCTCCCAGTGGCAGAAGGACGAGATGAGGGAAACCTTGAAGGGCCTGAAGAAAACCATGGACGACCTGGACCGCAACTACAAGGCCGACATCCAGAAGAGAGTCCTGGAGAAGACCCGGGAGGTGATCGACAGCAGCCCCAA
The DNA here is from genome assembly GCA_037367295.1 of Apogon hyalosoma. Lineage (NCBI taxonomy): Eukaryota > Metazoa > Chordata > Actinopteri > Kurtiformes > Apogonidae > Apogon > Apogon hyalosoma. The sequence goes on from JAPQRP010000025.1 coordinate 32,108,711, forward strand.
CCAGACGCTGCTGGTCATGGAGATGGAGACCGGAGCGTCGGCGAAGGTGAGTCCGACCGACGGACGCCCAGTCCAGCAGGAGCTCCGTCAGCGGAGCAGAGGAGGGTGGAGATACGGAGTCATGATCAGGAGGACAGGGAAGATCAACGCCACGAAGTCTGATGGCTTTAGTCTGAGATCCACAGGACGGACTGGTTTAACCCTTAGTGACCCCTCAGACCGTTTAGAGGAAACCCTGGAGGTTCACGTTCTTCACCCCTTAATCAGGTTAAGGTTCATTCAGTCATCATCCATGACACAGAAAATACAACAGGGTTCGTATGGGTGCTTGAAATACTTGAATTTCAATGTTTTGTTTTCAAGGTCTGAAAAGTGCTTGAAAGTGCTTGGAATTTTAACTGTGATTTATTTAAATATTTATTTTTCATATTAACTGTTTAAAATGAAGCAGAATCCCAGGGTTTGCCTTTGGTTTGTGGAGGGTTTGAGGTGTTGTCATGGCGTCTTGTAGTCGTTTATTTATTTTTACTAAAAACAATGCGTTTGCTTAATTTTGGGTTAACCATCATCTGAAAATAATAGCTGAAATAACTAACAGAATGAAAAAGGTTGTGATAAATTTTCAAGGTCAGGTTTATTTCTATAGTACATTTACAACAACATAAAGAACCTCAAGTGCTGAACAAGGATATGAGTAAAAATACAAAATATGATAAAACTAGTAAAAATGTACAGATATAAGATGAGATCTACGAAAACCGATAAAACAGATGTCACATGCTTGTATTAAAAGCCAGTGCAAATGGATTCATGTGTAAAAGACATTTAAAGTGTTCAGTGAGTCAGAACATGTGACCTGTTGGGTCCGAATGTTCCGAGTGTCAGAACGGAACAGCAGAGGCTCTGTCGTCTTTAGGCTCCGTTTAAACAGGAACCGTCTGAACCGAGAAAAGCAAAAGTGACGTCGCATTCTCACTTTGAATTCCGTGTTCAGACGTGCGCTTTGGGGGTAAAATCTGCACGTGGACGTACGCAAAAGTGTGTGAAATTCACTAGGTGACATCACTACCACCAAGACCGAACGCCCGCATAGAACCGAACTACTTCACTTCCTGTTCTCTCCTAGTGTGAAATACAATCACAAACAGGAAACGGAACATGACAAAGCAACGCACAAAAACGGACAGTTTTGTCTGGACAGACGGGGACGTGGCGTTATTGTTTCTTGTTTCTACGGGTCTCCATGATCTTCCACCATAGTGGTTGCTTCTCTTCCGGGGGTCCGTTAAAATACACAGTTACAAAGTTCAGACATAAAAAGAAGTTTACAGTTCATTATCATCAGCAAACTGAACATTTCATCTCAACACGTGAAAACCTTAAAACATTTAAACTTTTATCTTTACACCAACTTGGATTACAAGAGTCAGAGCAACCACTTATATTCCTGCATTTCCTTGGGCACTTCCTGTTTTGGTGGTTTTTTCAGTGAATATAAGCTTTCAGTGTGTCTGATGGATGACGGGATCTGTTCCACAGACTGTGTAACACCACGTTCGATTATAAAGCCACAACAGCACAAGATAACGTGGACGGTGGGTCCTGCCAGAGGGAAGTGATCCGACATGTTGTTTTCCTGTTCTGGCGCGTGCCTGTGGTGTAAACTGTGCCACGAGGGAACGCGGTTCTGTGTTTTCAGCCCTTTAGACAGTGAGGCCACAGTGGAATGTGGTTTCACTTAACTGTGTTAAGCCGCTGTCGTCTAAACAAAAGGCTCATCTGATCAAATATTTTGCGGTTTTCATCTGAGAGCGTTGCAGTTTGAACTGAGCCCGAGTCCTCAGGCGGGTTTTCAGGTCGTAAAGTCCTGAACTGTAGTTAAAGTGAACAGGCGTGGGACTGATGTGGAGCTCCGTCTGTCCAACCACGTGGAAGCGTCTGCTCGTCCAACTCAGCCTCCGCCTTTAATTTAACCTGAACTTCCAACTCTGTAAATTGTGTTTAATCCATCTGTAATATTTATATTTTCCAGTTTTGGCTCAAAACTGCGTCTGTAACTCTGTAATCCTTTTATCCCCTCTGGATGTTTATTAGCCTCCTGTAGAAAACTGCATTCAGATCCACTTTATCTCCACAGTCCTGTGTGGTTTTGGTTTGTTTTTTTTATCTGATGGTGTTCTCGCCGTGGGACTGGATCAGCGCCGCGGCCCGTTAGTCGTGACCTTCAGACGCTGATCGTGCTGATTAGGAGACTCCTGTTCTGTAGTTTTCATCTGGTTCCTTCCTCTTTTCTTTCACCTCCTCGTTTCCTTCACCTCCTCTTTTCCTTCACCTCCTCGTTTCCTTCCCTCTCTCCTCGTCTCAGGCTCTGAACGAGTCTCTGAAGCTGCTGAAGACCAGTTCTCCTCAGACCGCTGCCATGCTGTTCACCGTGGACCCGGACGCCGGAAAGATCACCTGCCTCTGCCAAGTCCCACAGGTGAGGACTCCACAAAACCACATTTTACTTCCACTAAGTCAAACAGACGCCGTCGACCAAAAGCATCCACCCATCGAACAGGTTTAATAAGTTTAGAATTTAACTGTTTAACGGCTTTACATTGTTGTAAATGCACCAGAGTTAGAACAGTGACTAAGGCTCCGTTCAGATGCAGGTAAATGTGACCAAATCTGATTTTTCTGCCCATATGTGACCTGTATCCGATCTGTTAAAGTCAGTCTGAACGGCACTGATAGATAGATAACTTTATTTATCCCCAAAGGGAAATTAAGTTGTCACAGTACTCTGGTACGAATACAATAAGAAATACAGTATCACAAAATACTTAAGTAGAGAAAATACGAATAAAAATATAAATAAAATAAAAATACAGAGTGAAACAAGGGCGTAATCTGACCCAGACCACTTTCATATGTGGTCCTAAATCCGATACGTATCTGATAATTTGCCAGGTCGCATTTATCCAACCTTTACGTCATTGAAATGCGACAAACGTCCCAGGAGTGTTCCTTCAGTAAACACAGGGTGTGTCTGCGTGGTCACGGTTTACGTCAGGACCTCTGTAGTCCATGCGGGTCACTTTGGGGTCACATTCAGTTCAGACTCAAAACTGATAGAAGTCGCATTTAATGTGGAATATGAACGAGCACAGAAAAAAAAAAAGGGATTTGACCAAAAAATCCCACTTGTGCGTTAAGAGCTGCTGTTGACGTGGATACTGGAAGGTTCCGCTTCAGTCTGTACGTTCACAATGGAGCAGTTGATCCATTCAAGGAGAAGAGGAAGTACCAGGACAGAAACGATCCGTACGAGGATAAATAGAACACTGTTAAGACCCAGTAGAACAGTAAAGTCTACCAGACAATATATTATCCATATGTTCAAGAAAAGAACCGCACAAGAACATGTGCAAAAATCTGGCAAATAAAGGATGTGGTTAAAATGAAAAAACAGCTCCAACAGTAAGTGACTCTTCTCCTGTCTTTGATCTCCTCCTCCTCCTGTTCTTCCTCTCTTTCTCCTCTTCCTCCTCCTGTTCTTCCTCTTTCTCCTCTTCCTCCTCCTCTTCCTCCTCCCCTCCCTCCTCCTTCTCTTCCTTCTCCTCCTCTTCCTCTCCCACCCTGTCCTCTTTCTCCTCTTCCTCCTCCTGTTCTTCCTCTCTTTCTCCTCTTCCTGTTCTTCCTCTTTCTCTTCTTTTCTCCTCCTCTTCCTCTCCCTCTGCTTCCTCCTCCTGTCACCCCCCCTTCCTCTTTCTCCTCTTCCTCCTCTTCCTTCTCCTCTTCCTCTCCCACCCTGTCCTCTTTCTCCTCTTCCTCTTCCTGTTCTTCCTCTTTCTCTTCTTTTCTCCTCCTCTTCCTCTCTGTCCTCTTCCTCTCCCTCTGCTTCCTCCTCCTGCCCCCCCCCTTCCTCTTTCTCCTCTTTTCTCCTCCTCTTCCTCCCACTCCTCCCCTCCCTCCTCCTTCTCCTCCTCTTCCTCTTCCAGGATCTGGCCAACCAGGGTCTGAAGGCCAGTGAGTGGGTCCAGGAGTTGTGTCCTCTACTGGACGGTAAAGGAGGAGGTAAAGACATGTCGGCCCAGGCCACGGGGAGGAACACACAGTGCATCCAGGAGGCGCTGGAGGTGGCCACCGCGTTCGCACGCCTCAAACTGGGGGAGAACTAAGAGGAGGAGGAGGGAACATTAGGGGGGTTCAGGTGGGAGAACAGATGCTCACGTCCTGAGTCGGTCGGGTTTTTATTTGCGCGTCACGTCCTCCTCCGTCGCTCCCTCTGCTCGTTTCTCCTCCAGGTCTGAAATCGAACCGCGACGATCAGCGCGAAACAAACCACTATTTATTAGGAAAACGTACGATGAGTTCAATCCAGGAAAATTCATCTGTGGGATCTAAACACGCTTGAATATTATCAGCAGATCCAGACGGACGCTGAGGGGCTTCTCTGGGCTCTGACCTTTAGATTTTGTGATTGCATGTCTGCGTTCAGAGGGAAAAAAAAGGGACGTCAACGAACGCCTGAGCTCTAAAACTGGCCTTTATTTTGTGGCAGTTTCTCTTCAGTTCTTCATCTCTCGTTCCAGGGGTGTCAAACTCATCATAGTTCAGGGTCCACGTTCAGACCAGTATGACCTAAAGTGGGTCAGACCAGTCAAATATTAACAGAATAAGCTATAAATATAATGACAACTCCATATGCTTCTCTTTGTTTTGGTGCAAAAAAAAGTCAAATTAAATTATGAAAATGTTAAAATTTCTACATTTACAAACATTCCTTTCACAAAACTAACATGTAACCTGAACAACCTGACATTTCTTAAGAAAAATACATGTAATTTTAACAATATTATGCCTTAAGTATGTGCATTACAGATGACAACAGATCTACAAATGTACGAACCCTTTAGTAACAGGCAGAATATTGGTCAGACTTTGCACTCTGGAGTTGTTCTGCTGTTCTGACTCACGTGGGTTCAAATTGGGCTAAAATGAGTTTGACACCGTTGCCTGTTCATGTTTTCAGCGTCATTTTTTTTGTCCCATGGGCCAGATCGGACCCTGCGGCGGGCCGGTTTTGGCCCACGGGCCTTATGTTTGACACCCCTGTCTTAGTCAAATAGCCCCAAAGTACTTTTTACTTCCAGTCTCTGATCAAAATCCAGCATGATTTCATCGCGGCGGCTCCGTCCCAAAAGCCTGACTTGGACTTCTCCGACAGTAGCTGTATCATAGTCGTAGCCATGGAAACGTGTATAATAATAATAATAATTCACTAACTGTATAAACCGATGATGAACGTGTCTGTGTAACTTAATTTCCATGACATTTAATATCGATCTAATGCACAACGTTGAAGCGTCTTTTATCATTGTAGCCGTTCCACGTCAGAGAAATGTCAACTTCACATTATGGGAATGGAATAAATGCTGGTAAATGCCACACGTCTGCCTCTTCATTTATTTATTTATTTGTGGTGTCGGGTTAATTCCAGACTCACCTCAGTCTGAACTTCAACATTTGCCTCATTTTCAACCTGATCAGTTTTTCTTCATTAGATGTGGATCACTGAGCAAAAACCATCAAAGGGGTTAATTGGGAAACATCTGTTGTTAATGTTTACAGGGTTTGTTCTGGTGCTTGAAGTCCTTGAAAATGCTTGAATTCCAATGTTGTGTTTTCAAGGTCTGAAAAGTGCTTGAATTGTAGTGGAAGTGCTTGAAAGTCCTTGGAATTCTCACTATGATGTGATTTATGTGTTTTTAATATTTACTCTGCCAAGTTACACTTAGGAAAATAAAACTTAGGTGTTCTCAGGTCGACTTCAGGTACATTTTTATCTTCGTCTCAGGTCGAGTGTATCTGAAAAACGTCGTGACTTCCCCCTTTTTTTTTTTGGATAAAATTTTGTTCTCCTTTAATCTCTAAACTTTTTGCTTTTATGAGACACAATTTTGTATTTTTTTAGTATAATACAAACTACATCATTGTGATAAAGTAAAAATAATAATCCTGAGTTTGTATTCCTGTAGGTATGTATTTTACCCCAGTGCTGTGCTGGAAAAAGCTGAAAACGACCTTAAAAGTGCTGGAATTTGACAGTGAAACGTGTACGAACCCTGTGTTTAGTGTAAACCTCATCCTCTGTCGATCGGGACCGCTTCAGTTTAGTCCACATTCGATTGGTCATGTGGTCCATTTGAGTCCTGATCTCAAACCCTACTTCCTACCAGGGTTGTGCAAAATTCAGAATTTAATTCAGTTTAATGAATTTAAATAGATTCCACTCAACAGAATGAATACGTCGCAATTCAGAGAAATTAAGTCCTATCACGTATCTGTGGGAATGGGACACTGAACATACATTTTTCCTCCGAATGGAAGCGCAGACACGAATATTAAACATAGATTCCCTTCGTTTTGAATAATTAGAAATATCTTCATTTCAAAGTCATCAAATGACACCGTGTTTTGGTAAATGTAATTATCACTTGTTAAAGTACTTTTCGGGTCGTTCAATTAGCTTCGGTCACTAGAGTGAATTCCAAACAAAATGTCCTAAATGTTTGGACAATCAGTTTGAAGACTTGGGTACAGCAAGGTATTCTGGGAAATGTGTGCGGTCCTGTCATTTTCCACAATTTGACAGTTATTACAGTTTTATTGAGTATGATTTCAGTTAATTTGTGGGTTAAAAAAATGAATAAGAATAAAAAAATAGGCCTATTTACTGTAATAAAGTGTCGTGTACATGAATCCATACAATAATCTGTCTGAAATTCATGTTGTAATCGTATGTAAAATATAATGTAAAGCTTCACTTTTAAATACACCTGAATTATGTATCATGAGTTTCTTTGAATTTCATGGAATTCTAATTCTACTTCCTGCCCTTTGAGTTTGACCCGTTTCCTGTTTCTGATCTCAATTCAAGAACTGAACTTGAATTTGGGGTCATTGTCAGTTCAGTTCTGAACTTTGCCCAACCCTTAGTTCATCGGTGTTCCTTGTGCTGAACCTGCAGAAAATCCAACTCCACTCACTGTTTCATGAAGCTTTTATTTGTACAATAGCATAAGATACAAAGAGTCCGGTCACGTATGTATCGGACACACATTTCCATGTAGTAAATACACATGAACCTCCTCGTCAGAAAAGTAGAGCTACTGACGAACGCACGAGACGCTGAAGCCACGGATCCGGACGACACCGACTCCTCTGACTCGCTGTCAGTTTCCTACGAGGGCAGGGGATGCTGGGAACTCTGTAAAGCGGCCTTTTAATCCTACCGGTCTGGTATTTTGTCTTAATGATTGCAGAGTCTGAGCACAGAAGCTGACAGAGGTATGAGTGTCGGCGAATACAATCCACAGAGACGCTGTGATGTGTGCAGAGGCTGCTGCTAAAGAGCCGTTTCCCTTCGATGCAGACCAGCGAACTGATGAGGAGGAGGGAAAAAAACCAGAAAAGAAGCTCCTGGAGGCTGTTTTCACCTCAGCCTGAACCACCACGGCGCTGAACGTGGATCCAAACAGGCCTGGACCGCCCAGCGTTTGGACTGTGGTGTTTGAACGGTGAAATGTGATGGTTGTGTGTTCCCTAAGGACCACGAACGCCTCGACAGCAGCAACACAAAACAACAATCCCACTGTTTCCACTTCACCCACACCTTCTGTTTCTACGCAGAACAGTTAACGTGGCTGCATATTCACATCATGAACAAACACTATGTGGACACGTTGAATCCAGGTGTTTCTTTACTATCGGGTCTGGGATAAAAACAATAATGACTGTCAGAATAGAGTTTATATTGGATAAATATTGCATTGGTTAGTTTGGGTTAAATTGTTATTTTTTCTTCTAAAATGCCTCCGAGCTAACCCAAACCCTCAACCATGACTGATTTCAAATGTTCTTCCTCTAAATTTATATAATATTTTTCCTGCTTTGACTGTAAATAATAATTTCCCACCACAGCTAACCATCTACTTTCATCATCTGACTGAGGAAGAAAAATTTACCATTAAACTTTAAGGAAATATTGATGTTTTTATCTCAGATCCTCATGAACTGGACATTTAACAGCTGCAGATGTGTCCCAATATTTATGTCCATATAGTTTCATATATATATGTCAATATATTTACAGTTAGAGCATAAAAAAATGTTTTAGAAATTAAGAGGTAGAACATTTAAAAGCATAGTCATGGATTAAAAAACAAGAAGTAAATCAACTTTGAGTCATTTTGGAAACAAAGATCATTTAAACCAAACCAATGCAATGAGATTTATCCCAGTATAAAACTATTAGCTCAGTATTTTTCAGCCTCAGGGTCGGGACTCCACGTGGGGTTGCCTGGAATTTCTAGTAATTGATTAAAAAAAAAACAAAAAAACAACTTACTAAAAAAAAAATATATGGTAAGTTAAGAGACAATCACAAAACATAAAAGACAAACTGAAACTCTGCCGTACTGTTTATCTTTCAAATGTCCTCTAAAATTAACGTTCATTGGCAGCATAGTATAGCAAACTATTACATGATCAAAAATGTGTTAATTTTAGTGAAAAAAATGTCTCCGTTTTGAACGTCTGGGGTCGACAGAAATCTGTGATGTTAAAATGGGGTCAGGAGTTAAAAAAAAAAAAAAAAAAGGTTGAAACCACTGGATTAGTGTCATAATACCGATATCTAGGGACCAAAGTTAGTGAATGCATCGTTCCCGTTTTTAACTTCATTTCCCATCATGCAGCGTGACTATAAGGCTACTGTATTCCAAAATGACTAGTATCTCCCAAAATATCGGTCCTATCAACTTGCCGAGATGTTGAATGTGGAGATGGGACTATTCCTCAACTGTAGGAACCGAACTGGACCGATTAAAACGTCTACATTTATCAGAACCACACACGCAGACGCTCTGAGTCCTTCCAGTGCAATGATGTACAGGAAAAAGGATGATCCCACCCCTTGTTTAGTTCAGTTTGTTCATTTTCCTGCCTGGTCCAACTAAAGGTCCATTAGTTTGGACAAATATAAT
>JAPQRP010000025.1:32117925-32129546 GCA_037367295.1 Apogon hyalosoma
ATCAGATTTTCCAGATCTATTGTCTATAAATCAGTTCTTCTATCTGACTGAAAAGTTCCTCTGTAGGTGATTCTGTCGGATTTTAAGTGTGATGAGATATTTGGACTAGAAATGACACAAATCCACTGGGTCAGTTAGATTTTTTCCAGTGTATCGGACTCTTTTTTTTCTTCTTCCGTCTCTAAACGGTGCGTTACGTTACTAAGCAGAAATACCTCGACAGCGAACGCTACTTTTAACAACAGAAAACGAGCCACACGAACGCATCACGGACACATCTGTCATTTTACCTACAGATAATCAACACAAAGCAGTAAGAAGTGAAGGCAGTGTGTGTTTTCATGTGTGTGTGTGTGTGTGTGTGCATCTAAGAAGGCACAGCTCTCAGCCACGTGTGCGTGCGTGTGTGTGTGTGGGGTTTGAAATAAAAAGTAAAGGTAGCAGGTGTGAGTTGAGATGAAGCAGCTGGAGGCGAGGAATGTCCGGCAGCAACAAGGCACGAAAGCATCGATGAACACAGAGTAAACGAGTGCGACTGTTCAAACACTGACCCGCAAACGTGTGTGAATGTGCAAAATAAGGATAAAGACATGAAGCACAGATCAGAGTACATATGTGATCACCTGAACATAATACAGGACTCCAACAACAGGAGGCGGTTATCAGAATGAGGCGCAGTTCTCGCCACGGCCTGTAGGGGGCGACAGGGGACCCTCACCCTCCACCTGGACCCTTCACATGAACACATGAAGGTGGAAAAACTGCTTCGTCTCAGTTCTGTTTACAAACCAGTCAGAGCAGAGCGTGGAGCGCATTTTAGTTCAGATTCCACATACACAGCTACGACGGCGTACCGGAGCCACATACGAAAAGACAAACACCTGTCACTGTCAGAATAAAGTCGCAAAATATCCAGATAAAACGCCTCATTTTATGAATATAACGCAGAATACAAAAACAGTCAGAATTTTAGGGGAATAAAGCCATTATATTATGAGAATAAAGTCATAGTCAAAGTCAAAAAACCCTCATCATTTAACGAAAATAATGCCATACGTTGTATATACGTGGACTTTATTCTCATTACAGAGGGAGTCCCAAAAAATCGGACTTCATTTCTTCACCTCATGGTTTGTTCGCTCCTTTTGCTCATAAAAGTGTACTCATTTTTATCGTTGTGCCTTCAGGGACGGACCTGCCGTTTGACGCGACAGAAACGGCCTCCTGTGTGTTGAAAGTACGAACAAACTCAGTCAAATGAGAACGAGCAACGAGAATTTGTCAGAAAATTTCATCAACAATCCCCCAGAATTTTTCGTTTGAAATTTGTAGAATAAAACATTTTCTGTCCAAAATAAATGCTGTTCAGTGTCATTTCTCCTGACCGTGGAGTCACGACGACATGGACATCTCAAATGATTTCTGGGACTCCCTGTTTTATGGTTTAATTCTCAAATATTACAACTTTAATCTCATAAAAGTATGACATTATTTTCGTTAAATTATGAGTTCTTTTTTTTAAACTACAACTTGATTCTCGTAAAATGATGCTTTTTTTATATTTGACTTTATTCTCATTATATAATGGGTTTCATCTTGATATTTTACGACTTTATTCTCATAGGGACGAGTGTTTTTATTTTCTTATGTGGCACTAATACGCCGTCGTACCAGACCAATACGAGCTCAGGTAAAATAATCACATATTAACCTACAAATAATAATCCAAAATTTTCTCTTTTAGTGTGAAAGTTAAATTACATTATGAAAATGATAACAACCTGAACAACCATGTACAACCTGGAATATCCACTAAATAAAATAAATTCAACAGTATTATGTCGCAGCTTATTATTAACACGGTGGATTTACAAATACACAAAACATTTATTAGAATACTGTTGAAATTACACTTATTTTTCTATAGACATTTCAGGTTGTTTTTATTTGTATTTGTTCAGGTTATTCACATTTTATTGTGACAGGATCGTTTGTAAAAGTTTATAACGTACTTTTACTCTTTTCAAAGTTTGTGGTTTTCATTATTTATAGGTTATTGTTATTATTTGACTTGTTATCACGTTAAGTTATATGTGGCTCCTGAACATCCTGGACTGTTAATATTTTCAGTGTAAGTTTTGCACTTCCAAAATTCTTCCCGTGGCCCAGATTGGACATTTGGCGGGCCGCTTTGGGTCCGCGGGCCATACGTTTGACACCCCTGAGTTGTGGCTTGTTTCGTTAACCTATGAGGCTCCGTTCAGATGCAGGCAAATGAGGCTCAAATCTGATTTTTCTGCCCATATGTGAACAGCATTAATCCGACCCAGACCACTTTCATATGTGCTCCTAAATCCAAAACGTATCAGATATTTTGCGATGCGACTTCAGTCTGAACGGCCAGGTCGCATTTATCCGACCTTTACGTCACTGAAATGCGACAAACGTCAAAATCCGGGAGGAAGAGAAGCGGGAAAAACCTACTTATTTTGTGTCTGCGTGGTCACGGTTTACATCAGGACCTCTTTTGCACATGCGGGTCACTTCAGGGTCGCATTCAGTTCAGACTCAAAACTGATAGAAGTCGCATTTAAAGTGGAATATGAACGAGCACACAGAAAAATCGGATTTCGCCAAAAAATCTGAAGTGTGCATAAGAGCTGCTGTGTGAACGGAGCCTCAGTCACCAAAACCAAACAGACATACAGCGCAGACGCATTTTTGTTTAGTCGTAGCTGGTGTTAATATCATTTACGAGAAAATCTTCCATTTTTCCGAATGAGAGTATATTTATTTTTGAGGGTTTTGGAGACATTTTACATCTATGATTCTGATGAACGCTATGAAAACACATGATGACTTTGATTAACTGTAATTATTCATGTTGAATCTGATCTTCCTGATGATTCAACTCTTAAAGGTGCAGTGGGTAAAATTTAGGGGGTGGTTTCTATTTGCAGACATGGTATATAAACTCATAAGTGTTTTTATTAGTGTACAATCACCTAAAATACCTGCTACGTTTGTTTTTTAGCTTAAAATGAGCTGTTTATCTGTCCTTTCATTACCTGATCTGTACCAATTTCTTCCATTTACACCATTCCAACTCACTAGCTGTGGTTAAATCCAGGTACGTATATTTACTAGATAAAAAGCACTTTAAAAAAAATAAAAATTTATGCAAACACTAACAAAGGTAGTGATTTATTTAACCCTTTCACGCATGAACTATTGAGAAACAGACTATTGGACTCATCCAATCTGAGTGAGATACACAACTGCATATGGATTTTTTTTATGCAAGTTAATGGTAAATATAATATTTTGCATAAACATGTTCATAAACACAGTGGATTTACGACTGATTTGACTTATCAATATCCACATTTATGACTTGGTAATGTATTAAAATAACAGAGGCATTAATTATCAGGTAAATCATGTGGTAATCAAGGTACTGTGGTGCTACACACGACTATTAACACTATTAGATTGGACTAATTATTGCAAATATTGTGGTTTTAATCAGAGCGTGAATACATGTACAACATGCATGAAAGGGTTAAATCCCTGTAATTGCCATAAATTGTTAAGGAAAGGAAGTAGCTCAGGTTGAGACCAGGTTTTCAGGGGTTTTAAGAAGAACTCTGACTTGTATGTTGACTTTTATCACTAAAAGGTGTTTGTTTGTTCTGGAAAGTGAGTTTCAGCTCAATGTTAAGTAAAGTGTCGAGCTACTAATGACAGTGGCGCCCCCTAATGACCATGGAGAGGAGGGATAGTGTAAATAGTGTAGATAGTGTCCCTTCCAGGATTATAAAACAGTATGACCCCGTTCCTTTGTGGATTCCTTTTAGGTTCATTGCTTTCATTCAGCCTGTTGTTTCTTATTCTAACACTATCAGCTGCTGGTTTTAAAGCGTCATTACACACCAAACACTTTTAAACCCCACCCCACCCCCACCCCATCTGTTGCACATCTCTTCATTTTCATCTTTTTTAACACCACATTCATGTTTAACCCTTTAACCCCTGACGTGTCTGTGGTGAGCCTTCTGAATGTATAATTTATTTTAAATATTTGTAAAATTCCAACCGTTTGCTCAATAGGAAAAAATTCCACAATGTGCTGAAAGAATAGACCTTGTTTTTTTCCATAGACATCTGAGCATGCTCAGTACACCCCCCAACGCCTGTGGAATTGGGGGGGGGCAAAATACAGAACAGAGAGAGAGACCAACTCACTACACTTTTACACCATTTTCCTTGTGTGTGGTTTTTTTTTTTAACTGCTGTTTGCAGTGCTGTGATTTGCCTTTTTTTCCGCTTTGTTTTTTCCAAGTTTTGTCCATATAATTGGTTTTTGGAGTTCAACCAGGTGCCAAAAAGCAGCTGGACTGATTTAGAAAAAAAGAGCCCAAAACAAAAACTCCTGAGCCCAAATTCAAATCCTTGTTGTTCAGTTTGTTCCAGTTCACAGCTGATGTTCAACATCCTAAATCTCTTATTCATGTCCATTCTAGTGCCTTATTTAGTCCAAACCTGTCAAACTTCAGTTCCTCTCTTTGTCTTTTTCTGTTCTTCCACCTGTTTTGACCCTTAAAACACACAGTAAAACAAAACCGCTGAACAAAAGGAACCCAAGCACAAACTCACAGCAGCTTTAATGAACCTGAAACAGACGCAGATTCACAGCAGCACCTTTACCTGGACTCAGGGGTTAAAGGGTTAACACAGGTCTTGGTATCTAATGCTGATAACAGTGCACCCATAAATGTGTAAATACGCTACTACATTTACTTTTGTGCCACCCGAGTGGGAAATAAAATCCCAGCCAATACTATAAATCCGAGTGGAGTGTAAACAAAAAGCAACACAATATATGAAACAAATTAAATCTGCAGTCTGAATGGGGTGGGGGGGTATTATCATGAAGGCTAAGGCGTCTGGTGGCTCCTCCCCCTTCCTTTGATGAGTGGTTAACGATGACGAGCTGCTGACAGATCCAGTGGCGGTTCCCTGTTTTCCTTCCATCCCATCATACGTGCAGTGATTGGTCTGATGGGAGTTCAGGGTCAGCTTAAAAAAAACAAAAAACCCTCCTACATCTGAACCCAAGTGAACCGGCTCCTTTTCTTCCTCTAACTGTCCACAAACACAAGCTAATGATGCGTTTCTCATAGTGGCTTTGCAGCTCCTTCTCCCCAAGTCTCTCCTAAATGAGACCCTGTCAGACCACATGGGGATTCAACTACGAGTCCAGAAAGCAGCATGCCTCCATCCAATCCAAACGTGTGAAATCCCAGGAGACGGCCTCATTAAAGTTTTGCGCGGTCAAACCGACCACGCCGCGTTGGCTGTGGCGTGTCAGACCAGGCTCTACAGAAGCTGAAGCTCATGCTAGTGCTGCCGCAGTGACTTAACGGAGTCAGAACGGACAAAAAGGCAGAAAAGAAAAGTCTCCGTTGTGTTTCAGTGGTGTTAACGCCTCGCCTCACTGACGTCCTCCGGGGCTTTAGAAGACAGTCATACCGTATTAAACACACAGCAATCACCTCTGGTCTCTTATAAGCGGCCGTTTTACAGCCCATCACAGCCAGACAAGGTCCCAGCAAGACTGTCCCGCGAGGCAGAGCTCCTATAAAGTGGAGCCAAATGTGACAGTGTGTGTTTTGCCACAAAAAGAAACCATTTTCTCTGAGGGAAAGCGATGCCTCAGGGTTTTCTCTGAAATCTGGAAACTAAGTCTAGGGTTTCAGTCTGCGGGTCACCATGCCTTCAGTCAGCCGGTGCACGGGCCTTTGGGTCGCCGACGGGATGTTCTCATGGTCTCATCAGTACCACGGACGCTGGATTTGAGTAAATAGATGAGGATTAGTTATCCACTGTGAACACTGATGTCAGATAAGAGTCCAGAAGTGTGTGTGTGTGTGTGTGTGGGGGGGTTATTTATTAATGTTTTTCCTCCAGTTCTATCTTGTTTTCACTCCTGAGTTGAAGATCAGCAGTCTTATCTTCAGTCGTGGTTCTGGCCATTAGAGCCGAAGTCCTGAAAACAACTAAGAGCCCATTATTTATTTGTCTCAGTCTGAGGCTCCTCCTACTTCTACGTCATCTATCGCAGCTGGATCTACAGTATGAGATCCTGGGTCCTCAGGTTCAAGTCCAGCCTCCCCATCCGAGTTAAAATTAATAGAGTGATACTGTTTCCACTTCACTTGAAGACCCATTTTGTGTTTGTTTCAACTCCAAATCAAACAGAACACCTTTAACCACCTGCTTTCTAACACGTGGTCTGATATGTCGGTTATTTCCCAGGGAACACAGTGATTTTACCAGCCTTCGCCAGTCTCTGAATAATCTGGGCTTCGTAGTCGGCGTCGTGCACGCCTGTCTTCCTGAACTCTCCGGAGTAGCGGTTCTGCTCCCAGTAGTGATGCCAGTTTCCTCGGCTGTCTGCCCCGAAACCGAACACATTGACCTAGAGGAGAGTCGGAAAAAAGGGGGAGGTTCAAGGCGTTAAATCACATGAATGCATGTCTCAGAAGAAAGAAAGAAAGAAAGAAAGAAAGAAAGAAAGAAAGAAAGAAAGAAAGAAAGAAAGACAGCCCATAATCATCAGACCATTTAATTCCACCTTATAACTACATAATTTTAATAACACAATGTTTGCACACTTGTTTATGTATATTCCTTGTAATTATCATATTGTTGATATACTGTCTAGTACATATTTTACAAATTGCTGTTATTTCCTGCCACATTTTTATTATACCTGAATGGAACAACTGTAACATACAATTTTCCCCTGGGTTTAATAAAGTATTCTGATTCATCCCAAACTGGGGAAATTACAGTGCAGCAGCAGCAGCAGCAGCAGCAGCAGCATGACACACAATAAAAAAGAGGAAAAAAAGAACACAAGAACAAACACTATACATAATAAATTAGAGGTATAAAAACAGACCTGGGTAATTAAACTGTAAGGTGCAAAACTAGACTATAAAGGGCAGAATAAACTAATAATGTTCATTATGATGAAGGTGCAGAGTGGCATCAGGTTTATGACCAGTTAGACATCACAGAGGTTAGTTATTGTACAGTTTAGGGGAAAAAAAGTAAAATTACATTATGAAAATGTTTACAAAAAGTGAATAACATGAACAACTTGAAATTTCTGAGTGCAATTTTATCACTAACATTCCTCAGGGTATCGTTTACACACGTACATGAAAACTTAGAGTGGATCTACAAAGACACAAAACTATATAGGAACTTTCTGCATTTTCTGTAACATGTTTGGTTAACTAGGTCGTTGAACCCCATAGCCTGGAGGGTCTTTTTGTGGTTCCATGGGAAACCTTATGACGTAGTTGTTTGGTGGTTGGTGGAAGCCACTTGTTGCTGGGTTCCCACTTCTACTGCCGACAATGGAAGAAGACGAAGACGAAAGAATGTGGCTGCTCCCCCACAAGTTTTTAATCACAAATAAGGGTAAGGAGGTACCTTACAAAATTATACACAAATATTACCCAGCTAATCATTATGTGCAAAAGTTCAAAAAGGACATTAATATTAACTCCTCTTTTTGTAACTTGCCTCCAGTAACAGTTGTTAATTTATTTTGGCGTTGCTGTTCTACCAAAAACTATGGGCAGACCTCAGCAGGTTTAACATTGATCATCTTACCAAAGATTTTATTCTACTCTGGGAAAATGTTGTTTTTGGTTTTCATAATTACACTAAAAGAGAAGGAAATTGTTACTTTTTAATACATTTGTTTTGGACAAAAAAAACAAAAAAAGTATTCATAAAAGTAAAGTTATAAAGAAAACCTCTTGCTTTGTTGTTTTCCAAAAACAAATGGAACTTTACTTTAATCTCATCAATTCAACAAAGGAAAAGGCTATTAAAACATTACATTTCTGTAACATATACAACCTCTTTATGTCATGTACATTACCCCTGGCATATCTATTATTTCATGTTCTAAAAAAAACATATTTCATGTTCTTTTTGTAAACTTGTGTACTATTCTTTGAAAACTGTTTGTATTTCAAATCTTTTTTTTTTTTTTTATTTAAATAATGAAAAAAAAAAGTGATTGGTGATTGGTGGAAGCCGCCCTTTGCCGGGCTCCCGCTTCTACTGCCGAAAATGGAAGAAGAAGAAGAAGAAGAAGAAGAAGAAGAAGAAGAAGCAGAAGCAGAAGGAGGAGGAGGAGGAGGAGGAGGAGGAGAAGAAGAAGAAGACTTCCGCTTCCGGTGTGCCGCCATTTTTAAATCCACCCGTAATTAGTTATTTTATTTCTGAAACAAAACAAACAGAGCCAACGATAAATGGACCGAAGAGGAGGTTCGGAGACATTTGGAAGCGGAATATTAACATTTTCGAGAAGATAAGTTCCCAGTTAGCGAAAACTGGGATTTATCACAGTGAAACAACGCAGGGAGAAAATAAAAACAATTGAAACAGGACTTAAAAGTCGGTAAAGGACCCCAACAACAGAGCGGAGCTAAGGTGCAGACCGGGAAACGGTTCGACTCCTTGGACCAAAGCTGAGGCCACCGACGCTGACTCCGTCCCGGGGCTTTTTGGAGGCCGGACTGCGGTGAAATGCGCTCTCTCGGGGGAGTTTGAAGGTTAGTAAACGCGACAAGAAGCGTTCAGGTTTGTTTGGACTAAAGGCTGTTCTCTCGTACTTCCCAAATACAGTAGCTGATCTGCCTTTCTGGAGTTTCCATCTTATTCATTAAACGGTAGGTGTACTTTATTTATCCCAAAGAACAGGGCAGCAGTAGAATGACAGTAAATAAAACAGAAAAATAGACCACAAAACAAACACACTAAACATAATAACTTAGAAATTTAAAAACAAACCTGGAATAAAAAACCCAAAAAAACTATATAATTAACCCCATAAAGCCTGAACCACTGAATCATTGACATAATTTCCAGTTCTTTGAAACTGGAGCCTTTATTGGTCCTTCTGAACAACCACAAAATGTATTTTCACATATCAATTTCCATGTATGAGTTTCAATTTTGTATCATATTTGATCAACCGGGTCTCAATGCTCAAATATTATTTTTGAACAAACAAAAACATACTATAACACAAACATAAATTGTCAAAGGTTTTCTCCTTCCTCATTAATGATGGTCTTGCAGTGTCACTGGAAAGGCCTCTGGTGAACAAACCCCTCTCTCCTGGTGGATTATCCATGTATTGCATGTATCTAATTGTAAACATCAGGTTTTTCAAGAAAAAAAAATCATGCTGATCATGTAGAGGGCTTCAAAACTCATGTAACAAATATGATATGTTTGGCGTTATAGATTATAAACTGTAGGTGCAAAATAAACTGTAATGTCTAGTATGGTGAAGATGCAAAATGCCATTTAATCAGGTTTATGATCCGTTATACATCCCACAAAGGTTAGTTATCATCCAGTGAAATAAGTAAAAGTGAAAAAAGTAAAATTATATTATGAAAATGTTTGCATCTACTAACTATCCTCTAAAAAAAAGTGAATAACATGAAAAAAAAAAAACCCAAAAAGAACCTGATATTTCTGAGTGCAATTTTAACAATATTACATTATAATATTGTATTTCAAACAGTTCTAATCCAGGAATGTTTTTCTATTCAGAGTTAGAGAATAACCAGACTGATCATGCTGCTTGAAAAGGGGTTTTTAATGTCAATGAGGAATTCACAGGGTTAGATAAAGGATGTATAGAAGGTAGTCTTTCTTTAATGATCACAGGTGATAATTATTCAGGAATCTGTTGTCACAATAATTAAGTACATAAAAATGATGTGACTACAGTACTGTTATATTAGTCATCCCGTATTACTGTCTTTGATTTTTTTGTGTGTTCATCATGTTTTCTGTGATGCCATTAACATGTGACAAAATGAACCAGACTGAATACAGTTACAGATGTCCCTGAATGTGAACACTGTTGTCAGTTTGATGAAATAGTCTTAACAGTTTATATTGTACCTTTTCACATTTTGTGGAGTAGAGATCCTTCAGTGCATAAAAGAGTAAAATAAAAAAGTACAACACTGACCTCATCACAGACATGCAGAGCGAAGAACAGCACCAGCATCCCAGTGGACGGGTACCGCCCATGATGTCTGGTCCAGTGGTCATGGATGTATTTAAAGAACGCCGGGTTGAAGACCTGAACCTGTTCAGTAGATGCAGAGTAAAGGAGACAGTGTCATTTTCTCCTGCTGTGTTGCGACATTCAGAACAGTCCAAACCAAGTGTTAAACCTTGCACCCAGATTACATGTGCATGAGGGGAAGAGCCAAACGAACAAAAGAAGATTTTGTCAAGTTCAATTTTTAATACCGCCTGAAGTTCTGATTGTGCCGAGAGCACCCTTAACCAAACGAACAGTAATTACACATTCATCATCTACCTCTGTGTGATGCTCAGCTCCAACCATCGGGGCTTTAGGCTGCTTAGAGCAGAGGAATAAATCTTATAACTCTATATTTCTGGGCTTTTGACAAGATATCCGCAAAGTCTTCACATGGCAGGGATTAGTTTGAGTTTATTTATTTTCATGGATTAAAGAGTAAGCAGAAGATTATTGAAAACTATGGGATGGTTTATAATCTAAACAGTAATCCCTGATCAACAATGGGAGGGGACGATATAATTGCAGCAAAGCGGGGTCAACGTGAGTGTGTGTGTGTGTGCGCGCATACACACCTTGTCTTTATCTACTCGCAGGAACTGCTTCACTGGAGCATAAGTACTGCGAAACGGAGAGAGACACTGATTAAACACATTCAATCAGCACTTTATGTGATTGCAGCAGCAATTCATTTTTTATGATTGGCAGCAGACTGATTTTTCCAGTTCAGTGATTCTCTGGTAGCTCTACTGTGTGTGTGTGTTATAATTACGGCTAATGCATGTGTGTATTCACATTCTATATTAATCTGCATGTGTGCATGTGTGTCTTACAATCTAATCTGGCCCGTGGACAGAGCGCTGGTGATCCACACCAGGTCCAGGGTTTTGAAAGGAACCAGGACAAAGCTGACGTTGGCCGCCAGGTTCTTGGCGCTCTCTGGGTACATGAAGTGGTGCGTGGTGTGGCTGCCGGCGTCGTCCTCGTAGCCCACCGTAGGAGCCAGGTTTATCCTGAAGCAGAGACACAAATGTTAGACTGTCACTGCAGATTAACCCTTAAAGACCCAAACAGCCACTGGGGACCAAAAGCATTTACTCATCTATAACTTTTAATACCTGTTGATCCACTAATCCTATCAATACATGTAAATAATTGGTGTAAAATGCAGTTTTACCTCAATTATTCACAGAATAAAATGTACAAAAACTTGTAAAATGAGAATAAAATAAACAAAATACTTGACGAATAAGGAAAAAAATTAACCAAAAACCTTGAAATATGACATAAAAGTGAGCAAAAATACTGATAATACTGATGAGAAAAAACACTTGAAAAATGAGAAGTCATTGTTTCATCCAGAACCCTGTATTTGTTTATCTTCAAAAACCATCTACTGATCTAAACTGTTTAATACCTGTTGATCCACTAATCCTATCAATCCATGTAAATAACTGGTGTA
>JAPQRP010000025.1:32138408-32151887 GCA_037367295.1 Apogon hyalosoma
CAGGTCCCCCAGCCCCAGCGCCTGTCCCGGTGCAGGGTGGAGGACGGGATGCGGCCCCCCCATGGCCATGCCCCCACCCCTGGGCCTGCCACTGTCCCCAGCCCACGTCCTCCACGTAACGACCACCAAGGCCCGGTCAGCGTGGACGGGATGACTCCCCGACTAACACCCACTCTGTCAGACTAGTAACAAAACACACACATATACACACACTGTGGGACAGCAGTGTGTCACAGTCGATTTGTCTCACAGTCAAGCTTGTGCGCCGCGATTCTCCTACCCCTCCACTCTGTCTCTGCTGGATTCTCTCCCTCCACGGACGACTATGCACTCGCTTCACATGCAGCTCCGACTTGACACTGGACTCTGGGCTGAATTACCCACAGCTGTAGCCTGCCTGGCTCAGAGGTCCTGTGCTGTTGTGGTGATCTCCCCTTAAGCTAAGACTCTTTTTTTTTTTTTTTTAAAATCCTTTGTTTCCCCTTTTTTTTCTTACTTTCCAACTTCCCTTTCTCGGGCTGCCACAGTCCACCTCTCTCTTCTCTCTTGTTCTCTTTCTGTACTAACTGCAACGTCCATTTTTCATGAAATCCAGCGCTCAGCGAGGCGCCGCTGATGGATGCAGCAGGTCCTTCTCGTTTTCGGTGCCATCTGTATAAATGTCGGGCTCGGCTCTGGCGCTCTGCTTTTTTCCTCCCCACTCTCTCTCTCCCTCTAGCTCTCTCTTGCCGTCTCTCCTTGCACTGAAGCGACGTAGCTGAAGAAAAGCTGGCTGACTAGTTGAGAGCGTCGGAGAGAGGGAGGAGCACGGGGAGGGAGGATAAGGAGGAGGTCTGGCTCCAAGGGTGTTCCATCAAGTCTACAGCCATCCCAAATGGGGGAAAAAAAACCCTCTCCCCACTCTTTGTTTCTGTTTTTTCTTGCTTTTAATCTCCTATTCCTGGTGTTCACTTCACCTCATCTAGTTCGTCTCCTTTCCTTCACTTCGTATCAAGGTCCCTTCTTTCCTTTTTTCCCCCCACCCTTTTCAGCACATTGTCTGCTTCGGGAACTGAGAGCTACTTGGTGAATAGCGGTAAAGCACTGCCCTCTTTGCTGCTTTTGTCCCTTGCAAACTTTAAGGACTTTCCTGAATCTTCCTAGTGGTTGCAGGAGGAAAATCGTGCTTGAGCAGATGAAGTTTCAGGAAAGAAAAAGCACTCGAAGCTCTACATGCGAACTGGCGGATGTTGTCGTGCACTAGGTAAAGGCAACAGCGGTGCACAGGGGATGCATTGGGGGGAAAAAAAAAAGACAAAACCAATCAGCCCCAAATCCCATCTTCTCTCCAGCTGGCTTTAAGAGGACCATGGGTGGGAGGGTGGGGGCAGCATCTGTCCAGCAGCCCAATAATTGTGTGTGTGTGTGTGTGTGTGTGTGTGTGTGTGTATGCCTTTGTCCTGGTGATTTAATGTGTACAGTGTAAGCTAGGGTTGCACACCGTCTGCCAGTCGCACTAATTTAATTGTGTCCTACAGCTGTGCCGGTGTGTGTATATGTGTGTTTTTGGTGTGTGTTATACCCTACTGGCTGGCGGCAGAAGTTTCATGGGCTTGGCGTTGTCGAGGTGACTACTGCCTCGCCTCTAATCTGTTAAACGGTAATCTGAGGGTAGGACCCCGGCAGCAGTGCCCACTTTATGCCGGCGGCCTGCCTCGTTCATGTTCATCTGGCGGCCTGAAAACACTTTGCGATAGCGCTACCTTTATCCTGCTCTGATCTGGGTGCTTTATCTAGCTCTAAACCAGATCCTTTAAGGCACAAACATCCGTCCAGGTTGGAGTTACTACGGCGTTTCTGTGGCGATCATTTGTGCCGCTTGAGGGATTGCGTCTGGCTCGATGTCTGGCTTTCAGCTCCGTGGAAAACCTGTAGAGAAACACACGGAGATAAGTCAGGGTGTCATTTACCACCATTAGGCTCATTGACCGCATTGACATCTTTAAGCCTCCTACTTTGATTCTCTTCCCCTCTTTTCCCCCCTTTTTCCCCTCATGCACATCCAAGCGGCTTCTCTTCTGTTGTGATTCGTCTCCGGTTGTTTTCTTCCTCCTGCACCTGTCCTGTTTGTGTATCTGTTGATTGGTACTGAATATATTTCTAAATGTCACTCTGCTGAATTGGAAATGTTGACCAGACTGACAGCACGCAGAATCAAAGAGTCAGAGGAGAATACTAAGCAGAAATATGTATAAAAAACCCTTCTGTTGTACAGGTAGATCGGGGACAACTCTCAACTCTCCTGGAATGTCGCCCTGATTATTTACTTTCTGCCAAACGAACCTCTGATAACCAAGTGCTTTCTTTTCCTCGCTGCCAACCCTGCACCCAGCGATTATTCTCCACCGCTCTATTTTTGAGGCATCGCCATGGCAGCCAAGCGAGTGATGCATGGTTGTTACGGCAACACAAACCACAGAGTCCCCAACCTTGACCCGTCTAATCAATGCTAGACAACTAGGACAGGGTTTGCTTTCCTCCAGTTGACATAATTCTATCTTCTGTGTTTCATTTTCATGTTTGCTGGATATATGATACCTGAGAGCTGCTCACAGTTTCACCACACGCCTGGTGTTTTTCTGCCCCGAGCGCCGTGGGTGAACGGGGTATTGTTTTCACTCAGGTCTGTCTGAGTGTGTGAGGAGAATAATTCACAGACAGATACATCAATCTTCATGAAACCTGGTTCACATATTGACATACACAGTGAATATCTGCAACTGTTTATTTTTTTCCTGCATCTAACTTTAGAATTGAGAAAAAAATCCAGCATCTACTGAAGCGACGTTGTCAGTGTAAACGACAAAAATGAAAGGCCTCACAGGATTTCAGCCGTTAGATCTCCATTTGTTAATTAGGCTTTTATTGTGAAAAACACTACAGTAATAGTTCACAAACTTTGTTTTTGTTTTTTGTTTTTTTTGGCTTCACATGACTGAAACTTACAAAAACTACATGGGTTTTAAAGAAAATCTTGATTAGGACTACCATTATCCCAAGCTAGATTTCTTTATGTTGTTTTTGCAATAAAAGAGACAGAAATATGTTTATTTGCCAATTCTGTTGCACCTTTTTTAACCCATAAAGACCCAAACAGCCACAGACCACCAAAAGCATCTTCTGATGTAAATGTTTAAGAACTTCTGATTCACTAATCCTATCAATACATGTAAATAATTGGTGTAAAATGCAGTTTTTCATCTGATATGACTCATTTGGATGTTCAGAGGCTCGGTAGTTACCGTGGAAACTCTGCCATCTTCTACAACATTGATTCCCCAGTAAAACCCATGGAGTTGGATCAATGACAGAGGATGGTCACACTGGGTTTATGATCAGTTAACGATATATTTTGCGGGAAAAGTCACTTTTTCTTCAGTTTTCTGTGTTTCTGATATAATAAACCTCAACTTTAATCTGAGCTTCTATGAACATCTACATGATCAGTAAATCAACTTCGAGAAAATACCAGATTTTCACTGAAAAAAATGCAAAATACAGAGGATAATATTATAATAAATGGTGATAAATAATAACTCTAACTGCCATAAAAGTAGCATTGGGTCTTTATGGATTAAGGAAGAACTTATCTTTCAATATCTGGCCATTAGTTATCATTATTATATGAAATAAATGCTGAAAACAGTGTGTTATAATAAAAATGTAAAAAAAAAAATCTGACATGCATTTTTATGATATTTGTTCTGAAAAAAAAACTATAAATGTGCAGAACAAAACTTTATGAGATCATAGAAATAAACTTTCAACTATTTTACATGCACTCAAACATTTTTGTTTGTCTAGATAGCTCAGTGTCCATGTTCCTGCTTCTTATTTTTAGTTCTTTCTAGTCATTTTGATCCTGTGTCTGTTCACTTTGTCTAGTTGTAGACCAAGCTCCTCATGTCACCAATAAAAACATCCATCATGTGCTTTTTTTCCAGACACTGCAACTCGTTCTGCCCTGGCTAGCATGTATACATACATTTATATAATTTTTACAGCTAAAATACAACTAGCACTGAACTATAGTACAAATGGGACAAATACAGATAAAAACAGCGGAGGAAAAAAAGCCTCTTACCCCCCCCAAAAAAACAGCAAAACTTGACAAAAACATAGCAAAACACACTAGCAGAACACTTCAAAATGGCACTATCACTATTATATACAATTATTTACAATAGTTCACTGCAAAACCACAGCTAAAAACTCTACTAAACTGAATAAAAACTTCCATCTCTCTCTCACTGACTGCCCTCTGCCGCTCCCTGCTCCGCCCACTTCCACCCATCCCCCTCAGCCAAAGCAGGCCTCTACCCTAATGTGTGATAGACCAATAGAAAGAACGCAATCTCAGCTTTCGGGTACCATTTAAATTTTGTCAATAGCCAGATACACACGTCGTCTTAAAAGGGTTAAATGCACGTTGCTTCAGTATAATTTTTGCATTTCACAAATTCATCCCACACGTTAGATTGGATCATTTGATGGCTGTTTGTGGCCCACGGACTGTATGTTTGACACCCCTGTTCTAAACATGATAATGAGGATGATTAAGAACCATACGTGCGTGGCAGCAGTGGAAGAAGAGACGCACAAACGTGCAAGTTGTTTTGCAAATTGTCCAAAAGTTTGGTTAAATTTGCGATACATTTGGAATACAGATGGGCCTTCAGTCTGCGTTCTGGGTTTACTTTCCCGTTTGGATGGGTTTTCCTCTGTGTTTGTCAGCAGATGTCGTCTGGGTGTAAAAGCTCAGTGAGAAGTGAGGCCTAGATTAACAAACAAAGCCGGCAGCCTCTGGCTCCTAACAAGCTGCAGATTTGACATCAAAGTTAGAAGGATAAAGCCACAGTGCGAACTTTACCTGGTTTGTTTTCTCTACCAATTACACTTGAGGCAAACCATTCATTTTCTCCATGTAATAGCTTGTTAGCATTCCTTCCATTTGTCATCGAAGCCAAGGGAAACAATTAACGCTGGCCTCTGCTCCTTTGGCTTTAATAAGAAATGCTCCCAGTGCAATGGAAAGCAGTCTTTATCGCATTCATAATTCATTTTTGACAAAGCACAGGACAAATGTGGATAAGTGTTGACTCTGGCAGCTGTTAATAAAAACAGCTGCTAGTGTTTTTCACCAAATTTCCCTCTGCTATCCATGATGTCCTTCACACTCTCCACCACCGTCAATAAAATGTTCTGTTAATAGGTTCATTGTTCTGGGTTTTTCTGATCATTACTGTACGAGAAAACACTGTTAATCTATCAGTGCAAACACTCAGCAGCGTTTTCACTGGACTTAACCCTCATGCATCACTATGGACATTTTTGTACATTTGGGACAATTTTTCCACTTCATCTGGCATCACTTTGTATATTTTACTGCATTTGGCACAATTATTTTGCAAGGCTCTCTCTTGACACAGTTCAGAATACAAATTTAAATTTTTCTAATTGATCATCAGAACACTGTGAAAAAAAATACCATCCTCTTTAATCATTCAGGACAAAAATCTAAAAACTACTATGAAAAAATAAAAATAGGGTCGCAAATTTAAAATCTGATTTTTAACAAAAATTGACAACACTATTGATTTTGAGTTGTAACTTTGAATCTTTTAAAAAATTTGTTAAAAAAAAAGCAAAAATTGAGAGAAAGGCACTTTGATGCTGCTTTGACTCTTGAATTTACCCATTACCCACTAGAGTCTAATCTGATCTGAAGAACATGTGTGTGAAATTTGAAAAGAATCAGGTGAATAGTGTCCAAGAAATCAGTTGGACAAATTTTCAAAGGTGAAATTTTCAAAAATTTGTAAAAATAAATAAATAAATAAAAATTTAAATTCAGCCATTAAACTGTGCACTGCACTTCTACTCATGCTAAAGTATATGTGTCAAATTTGAAAAGACTCAGGTAAAAAGTGTCTGAGAAATCAGACGGACAGATGGAATTCCTGGTATATGTAGCTGCAACCCCAGAAATACCCCAGACATCAAACATCTTTTATATGGGGAAAAAAAGACCTAATTTTTTATGTGTTTTTCATAAATAACAACAGTAACTTCAAGTAATCAAACTGGTATTTAAAGTGTTAAAATCCTTAAAATGATTGAATGTTTGGTAGTTTTAAGCAGAGCTGAAGTTGTTTAAGAGATTTAAGCAGAAAAAAAAAAGCAGAAAAAAATTATTATAAATAAATAAATATTAATCTGCAAAGTCTTTAAATCAGTTTTTGGGAATGTAGTAAATCATCCTGACACTCCAGGGTTAAATATGGTATGTTTTTCCATCACCATCACATTCTAGACTTCAGTATTTAACCATAACGTCTGCTTTTTGTTTCCCATCCAGATTTTGTACTTCTCTCACATTTTCCGCTCTGAGTGAAACTTTAACAGTGCTCGCCCCTTTAAACTGTCAGTCACCTCCCTCGCATGCTCTCCACCTTCATTTCTTCTGCTGTCTGCTTCTACCTATTGTCCTGTCGTAATCTCGGAAGTTTGATGCCGTGGCATTTTTATACAACTAGCAATTATGAAACAGTCTCCTCCTGTTGGTGTCATTTTCTTGTAAAAAAAAAAGGCTCTTAACAGGTGCTGGAGAATAAATTCAATCATTTCTGTCTCTGCCTCCTGTTGAGAACCCTCCTCTCTGATGGCCTCGGTCTCACCTCCTCTTTAGACTGAGAAGGTGATTCTGTACAACAGGGGTGTCAAACGTGTGGCCCGTGGACCAAAATTGGTTCCAAAGGTTCCAGTCTGGCCCATGGGATGAATTTGCACAGTACAAAAATGAGACTGAAGACATTAACAGTCAAAGGCATCAGTTTAGTTCAGGTTCCACATATAGAACAATGTAATCTCATCTAAAATAATAGCATAATAACCTATAAGTAATGACTCACAATTACACATAAATAATTACACATTTGACTAATTCTGCACTAATATTTACAAAGCAAATATAGAAATATCATTTATGTGTCTGTGGCATTTTGAAGACCTTTGAGTGTCAGATTTAAGAATTACGTGAATAAAGATAAAAGGATCAACACTAACTATACATATAACTAATTCTGTACAAAGACAGTAACATCATTCACTCTGTCTGTGGTATTTTTAAGATCTTTGAGTGTCAGATTTAAAAATCAATCATAAAATTTAAGAAGAATTAAGGTTTTCATTTTGGACTTTTAAAGGTAAAGTAAGATAATCCTTTATTAGTCCCAAAGTTTGAAAAATATCTTAAAAGTGAGGACTTAGGTAATAAAATGTATAAAATTTGAATACGCAAAAGAGCAAACGATGTCTGTCTACAAATAGTTCCACTCATTCCCATCTCTGTTATAATAAAACGATCAACACTAATTAGACATTTGACTAATTCTGTACAAAGACAGTATCATTTATCACGTCTGTGGGATTCTTAAGGTTTTTGAGTGTCTTATGCTGTAAAAATGTCTCTTTGCAAACTCCAATTATTTCTGCCTCCTGTTGTGAGCCGTCTCCTGTGATGGCCTCAGTCTCACCTCCTCTTTGGATTCAGTAGGTGATTCTGCTCAATGACTCAACCAAACAATGACTAACTTAAGTACAAATGCAGACGTTGGCTGCTCAGGTCCTGGGCCTCATGCTCCACAGCGTACGTCTGCGGCAGACGGGCCTGGCATCCACTACATGCTGAACTCCTGGCAGTTGCTACTGTAGACTCCACGTTTGTGTGCAGCGCTGCAGAACAGCATGTACCAGCAGCGTTATTACAGACGCCCAAGGCTTAGGAATACGTGGAAAGATTATCAACACATTAAGGAGGGATACGCTACCCTAATTGCAGCCAGAGGTTGAAATTATGTTTTTAATTAGTCTTTCTGTTTTTGTTTTTACGCTCAATTCGGTTTTATTTTTGAAGTATACAGGTATTTTTGGTTTTATTCTGTGGTTTATTCGAGTTTTGAGCTCACCAGCTGATCGGCCATGAGTTATTCTGTAGGCGCTGAGTCCGGCGGCGTCTTCATTATCTCCTCTGAAACTACTGGTCGGATTCATTTAATATTTTATATGTAGCTTCCTTGGAGCAATGTTTACAAAGTTTGTTGACAGTTTTGGCAAATTTAGATATTTGGATTTTTTACGAATTTTTGAAATATAAAAAAATTGCCTTTAGTTATAATGACCTAGAAGTGTCAAACTCAAAGTCACCAATGTCTGGATTTCAACAATCTTCTCCAAAACTACAGGTCAGATTCATTTAAGATTTTATATGTATGTTTCTTGGGATGCCTACAAAGTTTGTTCACCATTTTGAGAAATTTAGATTTTTCAATTTTTTATGCATTTTTGAAATATTAAAAATTTGCCTTTAGTTATAATGGTCCATATTTTGATGGTTTATAATGTAAATAGTTACAGATATCAATATAGTTACTATTGATCACTGATAGAAGTCATAAGGACTTTAACTTGGGTCCATGACCTTTGACCTTGCGTGACCTTAAAGGGTCAAACTCAGTCACCAATGTCTAGATTTCAACAATCATCTCCAAAACTCCTGGTCAGATTCATTTAACATTTTATTTATATCTTCCTTGGGACAATGTCTGCAAAGTTTGTTCACAGTTTTGAGAAATTTCAATTTTTTAAGAATTTTTAAAATATTCCAAATTTGCCTTTATTTTAAAATGGTCCATATTTTGATGGTTTATAACATGTAAACGGTTCCAGATATCAGTCTAGTTCCTATTGATCACTGATAGAAGTCATAGATGGACTTTGATTGGATGAGTTGAGTTCTCCTCCAGTGAAAGTCCCGCCCACTTCTATAGTTCGATTGATCTGCATCCAGACCACAGGACTGGAACATAGACCAGAACCTGAGAACCTCACACATTCAACTGGGATTGATTTTTTTTTTTAGTTTGTCAGATGTTGTAAGAAAAGTTGTGATTTGTAGAAGCTGAAAATGCTGAAAAAAAAGGATAGAAAGTGAAAACAAAAATGATGCTGATTTTGCCTGCCATTCCATAATATATTCAATAAAATCTCTTTCAGTTTACGCTGAAGTGTTCCTTACAGTTTTAATTAGTTTTCTTCGTACTGAAAAGTGTCAGTTTTATTAAATCAGGAATACCGAAGGAATATTACTTACTTTGGTGATAAATGAACACTTCCACAGGCTGGGTGTAGACAAAAGAGGCATTAAAAAATTGAGCTTTATTTAATGGATTTTTCTGAGTCTGGAGACATTCGAGTGTATACCGTATCAAACAATTTATCTGGAAAATGTCAGACTAAAATGGAATTTTAACTAGAGTGCATATTATTTCCTTCCTCAGTTTGCCTGCAGTTTTTTCCTCGGCCAAAGACAGAGAACACCTGAGTAAACACAGAGCTGAGTTTTCCGTAAAATAAAATACATTCATGACTGACAGTGAATCACAGCGTTGAACCTGAAAACAGACCCCTAATTTCTATTTTCTCCTCAGACATTTGTGATGTTACTCTATTTAGATTATTCCAATCTTCCTTCTTTCTCCTGGATGTTCATACAGTAACTCCTATGGAATGAAATGGGCACATGTTATGTCAAATGCTGTACATCTGGGGTGTTAAACTCAGGTTCCACATTCAGCCCCATTTGATCTCAAGTGGGTCAGACCAGTAAAATAATAACATAGTAACCTTTAAATAACGACAACTCCAAGTTTTTCTCTTTGCTTTAGTGCAATAAAAACATTAAATTATGAAAATATTTACATTTACAAACTATCCTAACAAAAAAAATGTAAATATGTAAATTTCATAAGAAAAATAAATGCAATTTTAACAACATTACACCTCAACCTATGACCTTGAAGGGTCAAACCCAAAGTCACCAATGTACATTTCAACTATCTACTCCAAAAATACTGGTCAGATTCATTTAACATTTTATATGTAGTTTCCTTGGGACAATGTCTACAAAGTTTGTTCACAGTTTTGAGATACTTTAATTTTTTAATTTTGATGAATTTGTGAAATATTAAAAATGTGCCTTTACTAATAATGGGCCATATTTTGATGGTTTATAGCATGGAAATGGTTAGAGATATCAATATAGTTCCTCTTGATCACTAGTCACTTTTCCATTGACCCTCAAATTGTGCAAATATAACTTGCACTTAAAAATTTACCTAATGGAAAAAACAACAATTTCACCATTTTTTTTGGGCGTAGTGCAATTGGTATATCATGCAAAACTGCAACGGAAAGACCTTTTTCCACAACTAGTCACGTGAATTAAAAAAAAAAAAAAAAGAATGCTGACCAACGTTACAACAAGTGAAGAAGAAGAGTTTAAAAGAAACATGGCGCGGTATGTGTGGACACACCAGGAAACCACATCATTTCTTAATTTAGTAGGAGATAGAGGGAAAATATATACTAATAATGAATATATCTGTAAATCAACACCGTATTTATGTCCCTCACCATCTTTATGGAATGACTTCTCGTGTCATCTCGCGATAATAAATAAATCATCGCATTTGTGATTCAATAGAAAACAACAACATTACACGCTTCTATTTTTTCGACATTTAGTAAATATCGGTAAAGTTTTATGCAGATGTCCAATGGAAAAGCGACAACCGAAAGCAATCATATAAGGACTTTGATACAATTAGTTGAGTTCTCCTCCAGTGAAAGTCCCGCCCACTTCTATTGGGAGCTACATTTCCTGCGTCCGGACCACAGGACTGGAACACAGAACAGAACCTGACAACCTCACACATTCAACTGGATATTGATTCTTGACAGAACACGCCGGTGACATACAGGGACACTGGTCCTATTTTTAGATATTTAATGTGTAAATGTTATATATTATAACATCAGTAAAAACTAATAAAGTCTGATAAAACTAGAAGAAAAGTCCATCTTTGCCACACACTGACATTAACTGAGTGACCCGAAGTGCAATTATCTGCTGTAGGTCACGTATGAAGGCGTAGATACTGTAAACTACTGCAAACCGGCTCCAAAAGCTTAATCACTATCTTTAAATATGACTTTAGGGATTTGCACATGTTGTTGCTGGACTTTTGCTTACCTACCGAGGCGTTTTCAATCTCCACACATCTGCCCTTTCAGTTCCTCCTCCTCATCATCACAGTTAAAATTGTCAGTAGTCAAAATGTCAGCAGAATTTCGCACTACAAACAGTGTTATTAGCAGCTGTTATCGTAATACCAACAATTTGCAATTACTTTTCCCTCTTGTATAATCTGCTCCCGACACCCACTTTCTCCTTCAGCTACCATTTGTTTCTGATTACATCCCAGTCCCCTCATCATCCACATCTGCTCCAGTCATCGCTGCATCTAAAGCAGGGCTGTCAAAGTTATTTTAGTTCAGGGGCCACAAACAGCATAACATGATCTGAAGTGAGTCCGACCAGTAAAATGATAACAAAATAGCTTCTAAATAATATCAAGTCAACCTGAAATAGATTAAATTTCTAAAGAAAAGTAAGTACGATTTTAACAGTATTATGCCCAAACTTATCATTTATATAGAACAGGCGTTATATTGTTAAAATGACACTTGATTTTCTTTAGACATTTCCAGTTGTATATTTGTTCAGGATATTTACATTTTATTGTTAAAGAATAGTTTGTTAATGTAAATATTTTCATAATTTAATGTTTTGGGGTTTTTTGCACGACAACAAAGAGAACAATTTGGAGTGGTCATCATTTATGGGCATAATGTCATTTTTTTTTCTCACATAAAACCAAGAACCTACAAATAATGTCAACTCCAATTTTTTTTTTCTATGCTTTAGAGTGAAAAAAGTAAATGTACATTATAAAAAAAAGTGTTTACATCTACGCACTATCCTTTAAAAACATGAATGACACAAATAACCTGAAATTTCTAAAGAAAACTAAGTGTAATTTTAACAGTATTCTGCGTCAGTTTATCATTTACACATGTACATTATAATTTACAGATGACAGTGGATCTACAAATACACAGAACATTTAATAACGGCCAGAATATTGATACAATTATGCTTACTTCTCTTAAGACATTTCAGGTTGTTCACATTTGTTCGGGTTACTGACATTTTGTTGTTAAAGGATAGTTTGTAGATGTAAATACTTTCATGTAATTTTCCTTTTTTTTACACAAAACAAAGAGAAAAATTTGGAGTTGTCAAGATTTATCAGTTATGTTAGTATTTTACTGATCCAGCCCACTTTTTATATTGGTCTGCATGTGGAACTTGAACTAAAATTATTCTAACGTCCTTCATTGTTAATATTTTCAGTGTAGTTTTTTTTTATATTTTACTAATTCCTCCCATGGACTGGACTGGACCCTTTGGCGGGCCTGTTTTGGCCCACGGACCGTATGTTTGACACCTCTAATCTAAAGTGTGCTTATGATGACGAAAGATTGATGTGGGTTTTACAGGCGTACGACACCAGTGGCATCTTTCCACAGTGAGATTTTCCAGTTTGGTGCGGGTCCTCATCATTTTCCATCACTGTCTTCCACTCCTCACATGAAGCCTCATCTGTTGTTGTTTTCCAGCCTCCAACATCCCTCTCTTTTTATTTCAACAATCACCACTCTTGAAGGCATGAGTCACAAACAAACAAACAAACAAAAAGTCATTTTGGCTGCCCCCCCCCCACACACACACACATTTTGTCTTTCTTTACATCCCTCTCCATCACCCCCGTCTTTGTGTCGTCCTGCTTGCGTCTGCCGTTTGACAGCAGCAATGCTTCAATTTAATAAAACAGAGGCCTCCTTCCTCCTATCAACATAAATTACAAATGGTGGTTTCGATGGCCATCCTCTGCTATCTAGATTTTTGTTCTCCGTCTTATCTGCACTTAGCAAAATATACACGGTGCATCCGTCACCGGTGTCTCCTTCTGCCGACTTTTTAATCGCATTTTTGTATTTTGTGGCTGTTGAGACCGATTTTCCTCCTATCCCACGCTCTCCGTCATTACTGCGACAATACCCCCTTCTGATATTTCCCCAATTACTGAACACACAACAGCGCTATGACTGGAAACAATAACTTACAGACAGTTTAACCTGTTAAACTCTAGACCATTTGTATCTGGTCAGAATCATTTCAATGTAACACAACACAATGCGTTAGCCAACAGCAGAAGCTTCATTCATATAAAGAAGATGCTTCAACTTCAATCTTGTGTTTTTTTATACACTGACAATAAAGTACTGAATTGAATTAAACAACTAAACGAAGAGACTCTCAAACTGTGTTTG
The DNA here is from genome assembly GCA_037367295.1 of Apogon hyalosoma. Lineage (NCBI taxonomy): Eukaryota > Metazoa > Chordata > Actinopteri > Kurtiformes > Apogonidae > Apogon > Apogon hyalosoma. The sequence goes on from JAPQRP010000025.1 coordinate 32,151,744, forward strand.
ATAATAATGTGACCTTTTATAACATGAAGTGCAAAGTGTGCATAATAAGCTCAACCAAATACTGGAAGGTAAATCCATCCATCCATTTTCTGAACCCGCTTTATCCTCACTAGGGTCACGGGGGTCGCTGGAGCCTATCCCAGC
>JAPQRP010000025.1:32151987-32176219 GCA_037367295.1 Apogon hyalosoma
TGTTGTATGATAAAAAAAATGCGACGTACACATTTGTTCAATTAATTTGAGTTTTAATTGTAATTAAATAAAATGTTTGTATTTTAATTGATAAAGTCTTATCTTATGAGATCAAAAAGTAAGCCAGTTTAAGTCGATTACTTATTAAACCATGACACCATCCTTACATCCAACCACCATCCAACAACAAGAAAACACAATTACAATTACAGGGACAACCAAAAGGTTACAATAAGCTAATATATTAAGAAAATATTCACAAAGACACAGCTAAAATACATTAAACAACAGGAGTAAGAGGACAGGGCAGCTGCAGCATTGTTCTTTAAAATGTTCAGTGATCAGAGCTTTAAAAGCTGTGTCGGAGATCAGACTGTCCAGCCTTAGTGTTCTATGCAAGTCATTTCAGTTTCTGGCATACATACACATGCACACAAATAAATAAAAAACAGAAATTGAAGGGAGGAGTAATTGTCTTACATGTTTTTTGTTCCACGCTGTAAATGTGTAATGTGTACAATGTTGTTGCTTGTTTTTCTTTATGTTTTATATATATGAAAATACATTATTTAGCAATGATATCAGATGTGCTTTTGTCTTTAGTTCTTTAAGAAAATCAGTGAAATAAAAAAAAAAAAAGTGCATGTAGCACATAAACTAGATTATGTTTATCAATAACCACAAAGCCACAGACTTCAGGGAAAGGTTGGCAATTTGATGGCAGAGTATGTCTGTTAAATTCAATCTATGCCTCCACATTAGTGATTCCTTCACACATAGTTAGCCTCATTGCATAACTGCCTAAGTAATGTGTTTTAAAGATCATAACCAAGGATAAAAAAAAATTAACAGCTGTGTTAGGAGAGTAAAGTTATGGGGTTATCACAGTTTGGCTAAAAATATGACAATTTTGCTATGAGGCTAAAGATATGTGGGTCAGCCATGCAGACAATGACACAGCCCTCAACCATCACAGAGGAGGCTTTTGCACCGTTCATTGAAAACTGTCTGAATAGCCTATTTCATGTTTGACAAGTAGAACCTGACATCTGTTTTCCCTAAATACAAGCTGAAACATGGAGCCTTTTCATGTCCAATGACGATCCTTCATCTGTTACCGGTTAACCTGCTGATTGTGGAATCTGGCAGAACAGTGGGACTTCTAGATTATATAAACTTTTCAATCCAATTTCCCCTCTGTCATAACTTTGCATGTGTTGCAGAAATCAAAATCTGTGGAAGTCATCAATGTTTGTTCATATCTACAAAATACAGTTTAGTTGGTTAGTAGTGAATATGTTTTCTTTCTATTTTTGTCAGTTTAATAATGTTTCAAAGTAATAAGCACAATACAAGTCATTTCTTCATCATATGGTACACGGCTGAGTTCTTCTATTTAACTTTTTTGGATCTCTCAGTACATTGTAAGATCCACAAAAGATAATCCCTCAGGGTTAGCTCACATAAAGGGAAGTCGTCTTCTAGAGTACATTTAGTTCAGAGATATTTTGGCCAGTCTTGCAATAATAAAAGATCTACACATGACTGCTCTAAGTCTCTTTAGTGTTTGTGAATAAAGAGATGCTCATTTGTGAATGTTTCCAGAAATACATTCAGTCATGTGTTTGCTCCTTGAGGACATCGTAATACAGTAAATAAAAAAGGATATGTGTTTCATCATAATCAGAAACCAGTGTATTTTGACTAGTGGCCTTCATCAGGGTCATCGAGAAATACAGAACCAGCGTTTAGAGTGTTTAAATCTAAAACATTTCATTTAGAATTCTTGACCTGTTGACATTTTTGATGCACAGTAAAGTACTATTTCATTTGTACAGCCATGGGAGTGATGGATGTTTTGTTTTGTTTTTTGTACATTTTCAAAATGATAACAGTCCAGCACAGTACATACAGGTTGGATGAAACATATAGGAAATCCAAAATACGTCCACAGCAATGATCTCAAAAATCCTTATTAAGTTTATTCCAGGCAGTTCCAGTCTGAGTTCCCACATACTCCAACACTTTGCTAAACTTTGCTGTAAAGATGGCCTTCTGATTGCTAATATAAAACCTTAGTCTTTCCGGAGAAATATAGTCTGACATCAGAGACTTCCACAGATGTACTGAAGGAGGTTCTGCTACACATTTGGTCATAACAGCCTTCCGGCCCAGCATAAACAAAAAATGAACAGTGTTCTTATGTGTTCGCAACGATTCAGAGATGCATCCCATTAGACACAATAGTGGATGAGGCTGTAACTGCTGCTTAATTACTGACAGACGTTTTTTGAGGTTATAGGCAATACAATTCTATACCATGTTAGATAGTCAGCATTATTTGACAAATAATACAGTAACAGAAAACAAACAAAAAAAAAAAGAATTGTTATTTCTTCTGTTGTTTCAGACTGATGTGCTGTACGAAACGTATTTTTAAAAAAAAAATCAAGCATACAAACTCGGTCATTCTATTATTTTTCGTCAGTTTTTAATTCTTTTGCGCCACCCAACGGGAATGCGGCGCTACTGCAGCCCAGTATTTGTGGTCAGGCGGTGCGTCGGCCTCCTCACACCGCGTCGCTTAGGCTGATGAAGGACCCATGTACGGCGGCTCGTCGTACGGTACCCGAGTTGCGGAAAAGCCGCTTGAATAAATGAAACTGTATCGATCTGAAATCTAAGTCATCTTACCTAATACAGCGGTAACTATGCTTCTGTACACATCTACAAATTCTCCACAGTTCAGTAGATTGTGTTTGTGTTTAAATTCTACACGATTGTGTGTGATGGCGTAAGAAAAACAGAGCGCCAAAAGTGGCGCTTTGTATGAATGGGCTCCCGGTTCGTCCTACAAGTTAACCAACCAGCTAACTAAACCGTCTATGTTATGACTGTATTCATATGCATATAGTCATCAAATAGAGCTTACACCAAACGGGTTGTGCTTTGTAAAATCCAGGCCTTCTGTTAAGGAATGTAGTGTGATTACTATTTGTGAAGCTAGCGTTTGCAACTTCTTACCAGCTAGCTAGACGTTAGCAGTGCTTTGCGGTCATTGAAATGTAAACAGAAGAAATATAAGCTTCTCAGTTTGTCCTTCATCAACATATCAAGGCTTGACTGTGAGGACCTGGTTCAGTTTGTGCTGGTAGCAGTCGTGCTTTCATAGTTTTGTAGTAGTTTAATTGCAGGGCTGCTTCCTTGTTTAGGCTTGTGAAGAGGCTCCACTGTTTGCACTTCCCTCGGAAACAGTCACTTATTTATCATCAGTGGCAAACCAAGAAATATGTAATTTAAGGGGAGATGTTTTAGACATGTTTCACATCTGTGCGCACATTTTCATACTTAACTGATTTCTATTTTTCTGTCCTTTAGGCGGGGTGAATCCTCTGTTTCTGCTCCTGGAGATCTTAGTGGAAAACCCACTGAAAAGGAGCCATGTTTCTCTACAACATCACCCTGCAAAGAGCCACGGGCATTACCCATGCTATCCATGGGAACTTCTCTGGTGAGCTGGCTCTGCGTGTTCTTTTCTGTCCAATATTCTTGAGTCCATATTGCCCCAAGGGTTTGTGTGACTTCTTTAAAATCATACACCCATATGGTTTGGATTTTAGGCCAAAAAGGTTTGAGATAACTCTTGCATATATATTGCTTTTAATACATGGATTAAGGCTGTTAAAAACAGTGCGTTTAAAAGTTGTGCTTGACAGTCCACTTGTTTGAACTTCCACATAATGGATGGAGTTTTAGCTATCATCAGTATATATTGTAGCCTAGCCTTGCTTTTTTTCACTTTGTTGCTGACAACCAAGATGTGCTGATGTGAATTTTTTGTATCTTGGTAGGAACCAAGATGCAGGAGATTGTTGTTTCCAGGGGAAAGATTTTGGAATTGTTGAGGCCTGATGCCAACACTGGAAAGGTGCACACGCTGCTCACTGTTGAGGTGTTTGGCATCATTAGGTCCCTGATGGCCTTCAGACTCACTGGAGGAACAAAAGGTAGGTTAACCAAGTCTTTTCAGGTATATGTGAAAACACAAATGGATTTGCGGTTGATAAATTGACAGTGATGTGTGTAAACAAATGAGAATCTGTGCTAACAGTGCCATTATTTATTCTGTGTTGTGTCTGTGGATTTTGTAGATTACATTGTTGTGGGAAGTGACAGTGGTCGTATTGTTATCCTGGAATATCATCCTTCTAAAAACATGTTTGAGAAGATCCACCAGGAAACATTTGGGAAGAGTGGTTGCCGACGCATTGTCCCTGGACAGTTCCTGGCTGTCGACCCGAAAGGCAGAGCTGTCATGATAGGTGATGTATCCATAAAATACACTTTTCATTATAGGCTTTTCCACACACACACACACACACACACACATATATATATGTACAACCTCCCCCACCTGCCCAACAGCATCATACTCAGAGTGTAACAAAATATATTTAGCAGTTACAGTTGAATTGTTTATACAGACAAGCTCCTTTATGAACTAAAAAAATATCCAGATCTTTTAAAAGTCTTAGCCAGGCATGTCAGTATTTCCAGTGTAAGGTTACACGACTTTTCTTTGATCCATTGATTTGCTGTGGGTCCTTGAACATCTGTCCATTTTGAAGAAATAACACGTTTGGTTTGCAATAAGCAAAAAAGGAACAGCTTTCTTTTTCTTTTGATTACTTGAAACTGCACAGGAAAGCTGTGCAAAGTACACTGTTTTCTATCCAATGGGAGAAAATAAAACACATTCTGTTAATTTAGAAATGAATGTAAGAGTCTCTTTCCAGACATTCTGAAGTTTCTCGCTGCCCCACATACAATGAAACAGAACCATTTAACTGTAATAGTCTGAACCTCTTCATCATATTGGAATAGATAGATGTAATGAAGTGTCATGGAGGCTAAATTATTGATCCTTGAAAGGTTATTTATAATATTCGAAATTTTTCCACAAATATGAGAAAAATCTGTGTACCGAAACCTAACCTGCCCTTTATCCTTTTGTTTAGGAGCTATAGAGAAACAGAAGTTGGTTTATATTCTGAACAGAGACGCAGCTGCTCGACTCACCATCTCATCTCCACTGGAAGCTCACAAAGCCAACACACTGGTGTACCATGTGGTAGGAGTCGACGTCGGCTTTGAAAACCCCATGTTCGCCTGTCTGGAGATGGACTACGAAGTAAGTTCATGAAAACCTGAAAAACTATCATGCATGATTTTTAAGGCTATGGAAGATTCTAATATAGGGTGTCTCCAAAGTCTGGACATGTAGGCAAAAATGCATATTTTCAAGAAATACAGTTTTCAACGACATTGAACAACACATTCAAAGCCAGAGAGGAATTGAAGTTTGACAGGTTTCTTACTAAAGAAGGCTCTCAGAAAGTACATCACTAAGAGATTTAAGATGTTGAACATGAAGTGTGAACTGGAGCGCACTGAACAGTAAGTATTTGAATTTAGACCCAGTAGTTTTTGTTTTGGGGCTTTTTTTCCTAAATCAGTCCAACAGCTTTTTGACACCTGGTTGAACTCCAAAAAGCAGTTACACAGTCAAAACTTGGTAAAAACACTGTAAAAAAAAAATTAAGGAAAATCACAACAGCACTGTAAACAGTAAAAACAAATAACAAAGAAATTGGTGTAAATAAAGCCCAAACCAAAAATTTCTCACTCACTGCTCTGTGTTTTGCCCCCCATATGGTGGTGGGGGGGGTGAACTGAGCATGCTCAGATGTCTTTTGAAAGCACAAGGTCTATTCTCAGCATGTTTTGAAATTTTTTCTATTAAGTAAACAGTTGAATTTTTATGAATATTTAAAATAAATCATACATTCAGAATGCTCACCACAGATACGTCAGGGGTTAAAGGGTTAATGAAATTTCCTATGTATCCAGACTTTAGGGACACCCTGTATAACTTGGTGTGTTGTAGATGTGATGAGAGTATCATGTCTCTTCTCTGACTTCTAGTGGAGAAACACTAACAGCTCTGATCTCAGCACATTAGTCATTTATGCATCAGTAACCTGACGTTTATTTACCTTGTACTTAAACTCTCCCACCGTCAGCTTCTCACCCTGTTTGACATGTTCTCTGTAGGAAGCTGACAATGATCCGACAGGAGAAGCAGCTGCCAACACGCAACAGACGCTCACCTTTTACGAGCTGGACCTCGGCTTGAATCACGTGGTTCGCAAATACAGCGAGGCGTTGGAGGAACATGGAAATTTCCTCATCACTGGTGAGCAGCTTAAGCAGACGGTAGACTACAAGGTGTCCTTGAAGTCTCATTACGACTTAACACTTTTATTACAAAAGCAAATGAATAGACAGGGTTCGTACGGGTGCTTGAAAATATTGAAAATGCTTGAATTTTAATCTTGTGTTTCAAGGTCAGAAAAGTGTCTGAAAGTGTTTGCAATTATAACCAAAACTACTTACAGAGAGGTGATACATTTTGAAAAACAAAAAAATGTGTGAAAAAAGAAAACTACCAGGTGTTCTCAGGTCGACTCTAAGTAAATTTTTATCCATCGATTATTTATTTAATCTTTGTCCTGGTGCGAGTGTGTCTGGAGAACGCTAAGTGGCTTCCCTTTTTTGGATAAAACATTGTGTTCCTCTTTAATTTCTAAGCTTTTTGCTATTTTAAAACATAATTTCAGATGTTTATATTATAATACAATGTACATCCTTTTGATAAAAAGTGAAAAAAAACTCCTGAGTATTCTTGTAGATATGTATTTGACCCCAGTGATAAGGTGCTGTGATGGAAACATTTTAAAATGATCCTTAAAAGTGCTTGAATTTGACCTTGAAAAATGTGTCCGAACCCTGAATAGACAAATGTGTGGAAATTATGTCAAAATGAAAAGTAAACATTGAAGGTTTTTTTGCCTCATTTTATCCACCTCTGTATGGGACCATCAGTTGAATGAAGCCCATCCAGACCGTTCTGGATTTGTTTCCATCTTGGCTGTATCATAGCCTCATCAGTGGCATCAGTGATCTGTTACTTCAGGTCGCTAATGTCCTGTATTTTTGTTCCATACACCATATCTTTACCATAATCCCATAGACATAAACCCAGGGCAGTGATATCTGGTGAATGAGGTGTTCAGGGAATTGGACCATCCCCTCCAATCCACCGGTCTGGAAATGTTTGATTTAGAACCCACCAACATGAAGAACCCAATGTGGTGATGAAACATTTACCTGGCAAATGATGGTTGTTTGAAGGTCATCCTGTTGTGGTGACGCATATTCAGTCAAAAGGTCAAAGGTCAACATTTGGAGTAATCTATCTCATTGAAAAATGGACCAATGATTCAATTTCACACGATCCTACAATGTGATGAAAAACTTCAACTATAAAAGCACTCAGAGTTAATAACCACTGAGTACAAAGAATAAATCTGGTTAACACATCTCATCAGTTGCTTTTGTAATACATTTTGTAAATTGTAAAGAGACTTTGTGGACACCCTGTATATGAGTAAACTTTTTTTTTTTTAAAAACATATATCTGTGTCATGCATAAAAAGATGAGATATGATGAGTTTGTCATGTCTCTTCTCTGACTGAATCTGGAGAAAGATAAAGCATCTCTGATCTCAGCGAACATCAAACATATTTCAACTAACTCTCAACGAACTACTGTTGAGACTCACACAAGTAAATTCTCCTCTTTGTCCAGTTCCTGGTGGTTCAGATGGACCCAGCGGAGTCCTGATCTGCTCCGAAAACTACATCACATACAAGAATTTTGGAGACCAGCCTGACATTCGGTGTCCCATCCCACGCCGCAGGGTGAGTCCTGATCTTACGCCATCGACTAGACATTTGTGTCGTGTGTGTGTTATTTGTTTATTTAAATAATTTTCACAGGCGTGTGCATCTTAGACTCATACGGATATTCACACACACATCATACACATGTTCATATTTACATGTGGACCATAGACTCATTTTCTCAGGTCTCTATCTGGATCGTACCAATTTCACATTCAAAAACAGGTTGATGTGCGCGGACGTCCACAGTCAAATACGGCCGACTCTGTGGGGCCAAGTCTTAAGTTATTATAGACTTACCCTGCCGTTTTAAGTTTCACTTTTACAGTGTGTACTCATTGTGGGGTACGTGTGGCACAGAACCCCCCCCCCCAAATTCCACGATCTCTCTGTTTTGTCGGGTCGTTGATACGTTCTTATCCTTCACGATCTCATATCGTCATTTCACACACCCCTACCTGTGGATTATCAAATATTAAACCCATTTCTCCCAACATGAAGCAAATAGTTCCAGTTTATTTATTTAACCTTTATTTTACTAGGTAGGTCAATTGAGAACCAGTTCTAATTTACAATGACAACCTGGCCAAGTGGCAGCATAGTGGGCAGATAACATAATGTGTGCACACTTGAAAACCCTCAGCCTGACTTATCAGGCTCACTACTGCCAACCAGTGGCCTGACTTACCAATGCATGGCAAAGTTTTTGGACGGACGGATGGCCAACTGATGACAGTACTCTGGCCAGTGTGGCCGAGGGTAAAAACAAAGGAAAAAACCCCCCCAAAACAATCAAGTTACAAGGTAACGTAACATGTCATAATAGTCCTAAAAGAGAATGTCATTTACAATTACATAATTTTGAAAGGGTGATGATGTACCAGTACAGTTATTCTCTCATTCCTTCACTCCTGTGATATACACCCAAAGTATAAAGTTTTGATTTCAAAGGGAATGAAACATTTAAAAATACTGTGTAGGACATTATGATTATCTCTATAAAATTGTTTAAGTGCATCACAGTCTCACATTATATGGAAATGATTTGACCATGAGTTCTGCCATAGTGTGATGTCTGACATGGTGTCATGTGGTTTTATATCTTTATCTACATTGTACTTCTTATTCTTTTTATTTCCTTCATGTTCTTCATTTCTCCCATCACACAGAATGACCTGGATGACCCGGAGCGAGGCATGATCTTCGTGTGCTCCGCCACCCATAAGACCAAGTCCATGTTCTTCTTTCTGGCCCAGACGGAGCAGGGAGACATCTTTAAAGTTACCCTGGAAACAGACGAAGAAATGGTAAGAAAAAGAAATGAGACCATCAACAGTAAATGTGGCTTTCCTGTTTTTAACGTCATTTCCCATCATGCAGCATGGTACAAGTGTTTGCTCCTGGAGGATTCTGTAAATTAGCTTGAGAGTCTGGTATCGACCAGCTCTATATGTAAAGTGTCATGAAGTAACTTTTGTAATGATTTGGTGCTATATAAATAAAATTTGATTGACTGATTTGATATCAGACTCGCTGCACGTTGGATTTTAGAAGCTACACACGTAAAGTATTTCTTCACCTTTTTGTTTCTTTTAACAGTGACAAAACAACACATTACTCAAACTCTGCACATTAAAATGTAGAATAAAACTATTCAATTAAATGTGGAGAAATGCTAAAGTATTGCAGTGACCTGTATTAGCCACAGAAATGTATCTTAAACTGCGTGTTTAACGATTTAATGATCTTTGAAAGGCTGTAAAGTTACTGAATGACTCTGTGCTGTTCCTCAGGTCACAGAAATCAGGCTGAAATACTTCGACACTATCCCAGTGGCAGCAGCCATGTGTGTCCTGAAGACAGGCTTCTTGTTTGTGTCTTCAGAATTTGGAAACCAGTAAGTCTGTAATCATTTTGTTTTCCTCCCACTTGAAGCTTATTCCTGGCTCACTGGATACTTGTACTTTTCTCTGGTAGAAGAATGCCTCCTCAGTTCCCATCACTTTAATGACCTTGCTGCTCATGCTGTTGTGTTTGTGCTGCAGTTACCTCTACCAGATCGCACACTTGGGTGATGACGACGAGGAGCCCGAGTTCTCCTCTGCGATGCCATTGGAAGAGGGAGACACCTTCTTCTTTCAGCCCCGTCCCCTCAAGAACCTGGTGCTCGTGGACGAACAGGAGAACTTATCACCCATCATGTCTTGTCAGGTGTGTTTCCTCACATAGTCCTGCTTGAATCCTCCTGCTTATGTTACCATATCGTAAGAAAAAGTCCTGCTTGATTAGGATTTGACAGTGCCTCTCTCACTGAGCCCATTAATGACTTCCTGTTTTGTGACAGATTGCCGATTTGGCCAATGAAGACACGCCTCAGCTGTATGTGGCCTGTGGACGAGGACCCAAGTCTACTCTCAGAGTCCTCCGACACGGATTGGAGGTACGTTCACCATGTGGTTTATGACACTGATACAGACACAGACTGAGAAAGTGATGAGTTCTTTCATGTCTCTTCTCTGAGTAACAACTGAAGAGTCTTTTTAAGCTCTGATCTCAGCAAAGTGCCACCGTACAAACTCAAAAACTTCAGCGTTTCAACTTCAGCAGTAAAGCATTACAGTTGGTAATTCGATATATGAGAATTAGGCAATGAGCTCACTAAATATAAATAAATAAACAAAATAAAGGTAGTAAAACATAAGGAGAGTCGCAGCTTCATCAGAACCAAAGCTGCACATTTTTAACCTTCTGGTATCTGAATGAGCTTATTATGCACACTTTGCACTTCATGTTATAAAAGGTCACATCATATTTTAAAAATGTGTATTAGGTCAGAATTCAAAAATTGTTCATTTTTGCTTGATTTTTAAAATTCTGATGAAGCCACTAAAATCAGCACATAATAAACAATGTTAAATTACTACACTAACACCCTTCTGAGTAAAAAATGCGCTTTGACATATTTTCGTGTTCAACATTTGACGTAGCGACAAAAAAAAAAAAAGCACATTAATCAGTGTTGCTTCTAATTGTTGACATACGCCAGGCTGGAAGAATAAAAAATAAGTTATCCAATTTTTATAAAGTATATTGAAAAAAGAAGTTTGTGTTTTTTTGCATCAAAACATGTAGCTCAAGAATTTTCACTTTGTCTTCTTAATGATACAGGGGTTATTTTCTTTTGTTCAGACAGAGTAGTTTGAACAAAAGAAAATAACCCATTTCAAAACATATGGTTTGTTTACATTACAAACATGGTATCTAAAATGTAAGAAAAAAATTACAGTTATTGAGTATTTTTGTTTACGGTTATCAAGTTGATGAACTACAAAAAATGTACAGATTATGTGCTAAAGGTGGTGAAAGGACCTTTTCTGGATGGGTTCATGTTACTGTTGGATGGAAAAATAAGACAGTTGACAGTTGTAAAAATGCTGAATATTGGCAGATAATTATCACACATTTCCACTTAGAAAACTCAGCTGTAATTTAGTTTTTTCTTCTGTGTCTGCTTCGTTCCTGCGTCATCTGTAGGTTTCAGAGATGGCTGTGTCGGAGCTGCCCGGTAACCCCAACGCTGTGTGGACCGTACGCCGACATGTAGAAGGTAATGAACGTAACAGCCTCCCATAAAACGCATGTGGTTTCAGGTTCACAGTTTCAAGTAGAAGCCAAAAGGTTTCCCAGCATCCAAACAGCTTTATTAACCAATCAACCTCAGACAGATCACTTTAGACACTGGTGTTGAAGAGGAAAGAGACTCGTGTTGTTTGATTTTCATGAGCAGAAAATGCAAAGGTCGGGGAAATTTATGGAAGTAAAAAATAACATGGAACGACAGGATGAAACTCATCTATGTCCAGGATTTATGTTGATCCTCTGGGACAACAGTGTGAATTTTCTGAAACGATAGCTTATTTAAGCCTTAAATACACGAGTGTGTGGACTCCACTCTTCCATAAACGGGTCAAAATGGCCCGTGTTAAAATCAACATGTTTTTATGACTCTTTTGTCATTTTGTCTTTTTTTTTTTTTTTTTTTTGTATTTTATTTTGGTCCACCAAAAAAAAGGATTTCGTGTTTGAAATATTTTTTCTTTTCCATTTTTTAAACAATTTTAAAATGTTTTGAAAAATATTTTGAAAATTTGAAAAGCAAAGTGTATATATAATATATAGTATATAACAGCAATAGAACAATGTCATCATCTGTTTTGTGTGTGAGTCCTTTGGTTTTGCTGTTGAATGAATCAAAGGTTCAGATGAAATTCTATTGTAAATGAATGTGGGTCATTTTGACCCAAATATGGCGGGTTAGGGTAGCAAAACAAAAACTACGATTTCATAAAATCTATAAAATGTAAGTTAAACATTTAAGGGGCATGATGTCAGTAGCATGTTTTAGAGGAATACCTGGAATATGAAATAATAACTTTTCATTACAAAGATATTCCAGTAAATCAACCTCACCAGGTCATTTTGATCCACTTATGCATCTAAGGGTTAATACAAAAAAGGGTATTTGAGTTGATAGTACTTAAATTAAACCGTATGTTGTAAATGGGTTGTTTTTTATATATGCATCGGCTTTGAATGTATAAAAGGACAATGAGGTGAAAGTGTACCGTTATGTAGTTTTCTATTTCACACACGACCCTAAAGTAGATTTTAATGACCAGTCGGTGTGATTTCAGCAGCACATATCTTGTGTATCATCTATGATTTCTTAAATCCTTAATCAACATAAGTTTTTTCCTAATTTTTGACATTTGTTTCTCTGTGTGTTTCACCAGATGAGTTTGACGCCTACATCATCGTGTCTTTCGTCAACGCTACTTTGGTCCTGTCCATCGGAGAGACTGTAGAGGAAGTGACAGACTCTGGGTTCTTGGGAACGACACCCACTCTGTCCTGCTCGTTACTTGGTGAAGACGCTCTGGTCCAGGTGAATGACGTGTACCTGGAATATTGTAACACATTGTATCCTGATAAAGGAACCAAATGCTCCTAATTTTCCTGCGTGTTTGCTGAATTATTTACCTCAGACACAAATGAAACCGCTCACCGCCGTCCCCCTCCATGTTCTGTTTGCAGGTTTATCCAGACGGTATTCGCCACATCCGAGCAGATAAGCGTGTGAACGAGTGGAAAACTCCCGGCAAAAAAACCATCGTCCGCTGTGCTGTGAACCAGAGGCAGGTGGTCATCGCTCTGACCGGAGGGGAGCTGGTCTACTTTGAAATGGACCCGGTGAGAGCGTTGGGATTTATTTCACATTTATTTGTTTGCACAATAAGAGAAAAGCAAAAGAAACAACTCAAAATACAGTAAACTGCTGAGACAATAAACCCCAAGAGGTTTATGAAAACATCCCTTCTATGTAAACATTAATGACAAGACAATAACTAAAGAAAATAATAGTAATATACTGAGTAATAACTAAAGAGAATACAAATGAGTGACAACAGCTGAAATATAATTGATGTAGGTTAAATCCTCTGTAGATAGTTAGATCTAGAATGGATAGATTAAAAAAAAATTCAATCATGTTTAACGTTCCCAGTACTTTCATAGCACTTTTACATTTCCTCTTCTTTCCATGTTTGAAATGGAGTAGCAGACGTATAAAAATTATGTTCCCTCTAAACAAAACTCATGAATTTGTTTAAATGAAGAACAGAAAAGCACAAAACAGCACAGCTAAATTTCTTTCTTTGAACACTTCCATTACCGTCCTGGATTAAGCTGCTTTTCCTCATCCTTATATTTATTATAAAGATTCTTTTCTAGATATTCCTTTAAATTGATTACAGTAAAATGAAGGTGTACACTCGTAGTATGACTGGTAAAAACGTGTGTAGCAATCCTGATTCTTGTCTTTTTTTTCCTCTTCCTGCGCAGTCGGGCCAGCTGAACGAGTACACTGAGCGGAAGGAGATGTCTGCAGATGTGGTGTGTATGAGCCTGGCTAATGTTCCACCTGGTGAGCAGCGTTCCAGGTTTCTGGCTGTGGGACTCGTGGACAACACCGTCCGAATCATCTCCCTGGATCCGTCGGTAAGACATATCTAGCCTTTCCTCTTAAAATTGCGACGTAGCTCAGTTGTAAGATCATAACACAGAACATGTGCTCCGTCTTCTACGCTGACTGTGTGGATCTGCACTGACTCCACCTTTTCCTTCCCTGGAACTCATGAGTGAGCCCGTTTACATTCACACCAATACTCCGATCATTATCTGATTTCTGCAGTTGTCCAATTATTTAAGTGATTATGTAAACAGGATAATCTGATCTGTTTTATCAGGTAACAGCAGTAATCTGATTATGAGAAATCAGATTAACACACCTGGATTTGTCCCCAGTACTCCCATGTCTTCCTGCATGTAGACAGGTTAATCTGATTTATTTATTTCGAACATGCAGAGAAACAAAATAAGACAAAAACAAAATAACATTTAAATGAACAGAATCTATCCTTCAAGTACGTGTCTGAATGTGTACAGTGGAAAAGGAGTAGGAAGAAATATGAACTTATTTAATCCTTCCCCTCAAGTGCTTTTACACCTTTATCAATAACTTAATACATGAATCAACAATAAATTTGAAGACGATTACAGGAAGTTTAAGTCTGTCATCACTGTATGCGTATGTACTCCGAAAGAAATCCAATAATGGACTGGATCATCTAAACCAGGGTTTTCGATTATTGCATCTCTTAAGTGCATGTTAGTGCGTTAGATCTGATTATTATAATTATTTGATTACTCCCAGTTATTGGACTTTTACGGTCATGTAAACACTCTAAGTATTAACAAACTAGAGTTTTCAATAAACCCATTCTGTGTGGCGGACCTCAGGTTTTATTTAGCTTTAGCAGTGACTCAGAACCTGAGGTGAAAATCAGATGAAACAGGTTGTGTGCTCTGTTTAGAGTCACGTTTTGTGGAAGCTGCATGGTTTGACTGACAGTAAGACCACAGATGCATTGCCCTGCGTCACGCATGGTTTACATTTGTGAGACTAAGACCAGGTGTCGTAACCCGCTATATTTCTGCATCGTGTACAGGACTGTCTGCAGCCTCTGAGTATGCAGGCTCTACCAGCTCAGCCTGAGAGTCTGTGTATCGTGGAGATGGGCGGCGTGGAGAAACAGGACGAGCTTGGAGAAAAGGGAACCATCGGTTTCCTCTACCTCAACATAGGCCTTCAGGTATTCATCTACAGCACTCTAATAGGACAGCTACTTTCACTTTATTACAGTTCTCATGAGTAGATCGATCTGTCTATCTAGAACATAATTTCTTTTATTATTTTTTTTTATTAGTAGTAGTACTTTTTTGTACTACTACTATTTCCACTTGTACTTTCTAATGTGCAGTGGCCTGTTTTTCACAGTTTTTTTTCTTTATAGCTAATGTTATTACTATTTTCTTTCCTTTTGTCTTGTGATATTTCTTATATGTACATTTATTGTTATCCTGCTACTGGAACCTTATTTTCCTGAGTGATCAATAAAGTTCTATCTAATTTATTCTGGTCTAATGATTATATCTGTATAGTGTGCGTTGCACCTGGCGTTGTACTTATCTTCCATTGCATTTGTTTGTGCACGGTGCAGTTTCTTCATAGCACTGCAGCCTGGTAACGTGAGTGTATTTGGTGTTTTGTCAGAACGGTGTCCTGCTGCGAACAGTTCTGGATCCGGTGACCGGCGACCTGTCCGACACCAGAACACGATACCTGGGTTCACGACCAGTGAAGCTCTTCAGAGTCAGGATGCAAGGACAGGAAGCTGTATGTAACTTAGATATATGACTTTGACACCCCTGATTGAATTGTTAATACTCCTTGGGATTTGTAGTTGTCATTTTTGAGCCCAGATAACCTGTGATTTTTCAAACTGGAGTGAAAATGAGCTGTAACACGTGGTCTGTTTTGTCACGAACAGGTGTTGGCCATGTCCAGTCGCTCGTGGCTCAGCTACTCGTATCAGTCCCGTTTCCATCTGACCCCTCTGTCCTATGAGACTCTAGAATATGCCTCTGGTTTTGCATCCGAGCAGTGTCCTGAAGGCATAGTGGCCATCTCCACCAACACCCTGAGGTACAGATACAGTTGGAAGTACACTATACAAGCAAAAGTATGTGGACACGTTGAATCCAGGTGTTTCTTTTCTAACAGGGGTCAGGGATAAAAACAATAAAGACTGTCAGAATATAGTTTATATTGGGATAAAGATCATTGCATTGTTTAGTTTGGTTTTAATTGCTACCTTTGCTCTAAAATGCCTTAGAGATGTTTTTTTCTTCATTTCACTCGACACTGACTGATATAAATATTGATGTTTTTAAACTATATGGACGTAAATATTGGGACACATCATGTCTACATCTGTAAGATGTCCTGCTCATGAGGATCTGAGATAAAAACATCAATATTTCCTTAGTGTTTAATGGGAGATTTTTCTTCCTCAGTGAGATGTGAAGAAAGTAGATGGTTAGTTGTGGTAGAAAATTATTATTTACACTCAGAGCATGAAAAATAATTTAGAAATTTAGAGGAAGAACAT
Organism: Apogon hyalosoma; assembly: GCA_037367295.1. Taxonomy (NCBI): domain Eukaryota; kingdom Metazoa; phylum Chordata; class Actinopteri; order Kurtiformes; family Apogonidae; genus Apogon; species Apogon hyalosoma. The sequence goes on from JAPQRP010000025.1 coordinate 32,168,364, forward strand.
TTAAAATCATTATTATGGATTAAAACAAACTCAATCAATGCAATGATATTTATCCCAATATAAAACTATATTCTGACATTAGTCATTATTGTTTTGTTTCCCAGACCCCTGTTAGAAAAGAAACACCTGGATTCAACATGTCCACAGACTTGTGTCCATATAGTGTGTATAAGGAGCAGAGCTCTCATTGTATTTGTGTGGAAATAAAGTTACAGTCCTTCAGAGAATTCTAAATCCGTCATCAGACTTAGATGTCGTTAATATCTCATACCCAATTTTTCTTTCGTTACTTTGTTCAACAGGATCTTGGCGTTGGAGAAATTAGGGGCTGTCTTCAACCAGGTGGCGTTTCCTCTACAGTACACCCCCAGGAAATTCGTCATTCACCCAGAAACCAACAATCTGATTTTGATTGAGACGGACCACAATGCCTACACCGAGGCAACCAAAGCGCAGAGAAAGCAGCAGATGGCCGAGGTATGTGCATGTCTATCTGGACCCATAGACCAGGGGGTGGGCAACGTGGCTCCAGGGCCAAGAAAATGTGCCTTTACTTATACTGGGCTATAGTTTGATGGTTTATAACATGTAAATGGTTAGAGATATCTGTTTAATTACTTTTGAGCACTGTACATGTATTGATAGGATTAGTGAATCAACAGGTATTAAACAGTTTAGACCAGTAGATGCTTTTGGTCACCAGTGGATGTTTGGGTCTTTATGGGTTAGTTTTACTTCTTTTTGCTCTAAAACAGAGTTAATTTGGACCTGTCATTATTTATAGGCTAAAATTATTAAAAACAATTTTGAAACCCTTCATTTAAATGATTTACAGGTGAATTGTTACATCTAAAATATTTCAGTCTAGGGTTAAATAGTTACCGTAATCCTAGATATTTGATGCTGGTGGCCAGTGCTGCACCTGTAGTTCGCATGCAGCAGTATTTTAGAGATGATCAAAATGCTTGGTTTAACCTCGTTCCATGTGTTTTTCTGTGCTTTAGGTTTCTCACTCCCTTTGATCTGCTGTCTGCTTCTCCACACGCTTTACTTCATTCTTTTCTACACTGGAGTTGCACCTCATATATTTGATCAGATTACAGGAGAACCCAGTTATATTCAGCTGCAGTCGAACCCTTTTAAGACGATGTGTTTTTGTTGAGTTTCGCAGTTTTTTTTTTTTCCCCACCTGTTTTTATCTGTATTTTTCCAGTTTGTGTAGTTCATTGATAGTTGTATTTTAGCTGTAAATATTATATGAATATATGTTTATTTATATAGATATATACAAATCTAAAAGCAGAGCTATCCAGGGCATACAGAGATGCAGTGTGTGTATTTGAATCAGATGATGGATGTTTTTGTCAGTGAAATGAGGGCCTCTGTCTAGAACTAGACAGAAAGTGAACACAGACTATCACACAGGATCAAAATGACGAGAAAGAACTAAAAATAAGAAGGAGATGGACACAGAGTAATCTAGACAAACTCAAATGTTTGAACACATGGAAAATAGTTTATTAATTAAAGGTTAATTTCTATAATCTCATAAAGTTTCATTATGAACAGTTACAGTTGTTTTTCATAATAAATATAAAAATTCAAGTCAGTTTTTTATTTTTTGATATAACACAATGTTTTAAGCATTTATTACATATAATCATGATCATTAATGGCCAGATATTGAAAGTTAAGTTCTTCCTGAAAGAATGTCTAAAAGAATTGGGGAAAAAAGACATTTTCTGACACTTTTATTCCAAAAACATGAAAAAAAAATCTAGGCCTGTTATAGTTCATAGTTTTAAAAGGGTTAAGAATCAAAGTATGTGAGTTGGACAGAGGTAATTTGTAGGTATGATGATGTAATGATCAGTAATCCTAAACATTACCTGAGTGTCCAGGCCTCACTTCAGGACGTCCCGTTGACCTGTTTCTTTTTTTTGGTGTCGTCCTCGCAGGAGATGGTGGAGGCCGCCGGAGAGGATGAAAGAGAACTGGCCGCTGAGATGGCCGCCGCTTTCCTCAACGAGAATCTGCCTGAAGCCATTTTTGGGGCCCCTAAAGCCGGCGCCGGACAGTGGGCGTCGCTGGTGCGACTGGTCAACCCCATCCAGGGCTCAACACTGGACCAGGTGCAGCTGGAGCAGAACGAAGCTGCATTCAGGTACGTACGGGTGTTACCTGTGGAGGGAAGGAGGTGGAGTCGAACTGAACCGGAGGCTGGGTTTAAAGGGGTTTGTATAACATATTTGAATATTAACCCTCAAAGACCTAGACCTGTTTGGATGATTCAACCTTTCTTAAGTGAGGAATCACCATTTATTCTAATATTATCCTCTGCAGTTTTGAGTGTAAATAATGCATTTTGCTATATTTAATTCACTGATCATGTAGATGTTCATAAAAGCTCTAATTCAAAGGTTATTATATTAAAACAGAACACTGAAGAAAAAGTGACCTTTTCAAACAAGTGTTCATCCACTGTCATTGACCCAATTCCATGGGTTTATTATTAGCTCATCAGTTTTGTTCAGTTTGTGGCTTATTTTGTTCATGTTATGTATTATTTTTTGTTAATTTTTTTTTATTCTTTACTTTGGCTGTTTTTGTTCATTTTGTTGCCTATTTTATTATTTTTTTTCCTTCAGTTTTGTTCATTTTGTGACTTAATTTTGTTCATCTTATTTTGTTTTATTAATCATTTTTGACCATTTTATTTATTGCTTTGGCTGTTTTTGTACATTTTGTTTCCTAATTTATTCTCCTATATTCATTTTCGTTCATTTTATTTATTACTTTATATATATAAAACTGAGTGTCTCCATCTGTTGTCATTGATCCAACTCTGTGGGTTTTACTGGTGAATCAATGTTGTAGACGATGATGGCGTTTCCACGGTAACTACAGAGCCTCTGAGTTGAATTTGTTTAAAGATCGTTATAGCTCTTACCTCCACTGATTCCTTCTTTGATTAATAATGTATTTTGATTCTGAAAACACACGAAGGGGAAATTAGTGTATGTTACAGGTCACCATTGCAAGTATTAAAAAAAGGAGCAGGAAAGAAATTATCAGTGCAACCAAAAATTATAGACGTATAAAGCTCTAAAAATTGTATATGATAATTATAAGACTTGTACATAAAGTTTGCAAAATATGATTAAAGTTTTGTGGTTCTACAGTAAATGTTTTCCTCTTGTTTTCTCAGTGTTGCAGTTTGTCGCTTCACCAACACTGGAGATGATTGGTATGTTCTAGTGGGCGTGGCCAGAGACATGATTCTGAACCCCAGGTCGGTGGGCGGCGGCTTTATCTACACATACCGGCTCATCGGCGGTGGCGAGAAGCTAGAGTTTGTGCACAAGGTGGGTTTCATTTGGCATTTAGACCTTTTTTGCAACCCATCAGCTCAGGGGTGTTGAATTCATTTTAGTTCAGGGGCCAAGTAAGACCCACTGTGATCTTAAGTGGACCAGACCAGTAAAATAATCCAACGCATAATTAATTAGAAATAATTATCCAATTTTCCTGTTGTTTTAGTGTGTAAAAAGTACACTACATGATGAAAGTGTGAATAACCTGAACAACCACATACAACCTGAAATTTACAAAGAAAAATAAGTGCAGTTTCAACAATAATATGACTGCTCATTATTCCAGATCACAGTGGATCTACAAATATACAAAACTAGTAACAGGCAGAATATTATTAAAATGGAAGACATTTCAGGTTGCTTGTATTTGTTCAGGTTATTCACATTTTATTGTTAAACTATAGTTTGTGAATGTAAATATTTTCATAATGTAATTTTACTTTTTTCAGATTAAACCAAGAAAAAAACATTGTAGTTGTCATTATTTATAGGTTATTATGTTATAATTTTACTTGAGATCATATTGGTCTGTATGTGGCACCTGAACCCAAACCAGTTCAACACCCTTCACTGTTAATATCTTCAGTGTAAGGGCCGGATTGGTCCTTTTGGTGGGCTGGTTTTGGCCCACGGGCCATATGTTTGACACCCCTGCATTAGCTGTTGTGTATTGTATGGTAATTTCTTGTTCTGATGAGAATGTGATTCATTGTTTAGTTTAGAAATGGTTAAGGTCAGATAAGTTGACTCATAACAGCCTGAATAGATACAAATGCACAGTGAAATACAGTGAAAATGCACTGACGTTGAGGACGTTGCGTTTCTGCAGGTGTTGACAGGGTGCTTGCACAGGTCTTGAAAGTGTTAAAAAGTATGTAATTTTGAAACGCTGGTTTCCAGACCTTGAAAATTGAGGAATTTTGTGTGAAAGTCTTAAAGTATGGAACAAAATTTCTCATAGTTGAATTTTAGAGTATGTTCAAAGGCACAAACTGGTAAGTTAAGAAATACATGAGGAAAGCATGTGAAAAATGTGATATGGGTTTTTAAAACATTCCTGTCAGTAAAACATAATTTACTGTGAATTATTTTTATTTTTTTTTTGGGGGGGGGGTAGCAGTGTTGAAAAAGTCTGGACTTTTTATTCGGCTAAAAAGCAAATACCCTGTGTTTATGAAAATGCTGTCATCTGAAATGGATGCTTACACAAAGTTTGGGTTCCTGGGACCAAAGGCCACTGGGCAGAACAGTCTGAAGTAAACTTTTAATGACACCAAACTCAGATGTGGGTGTCCATGGGAACGAACACCACTCAGCGGGTAATTCCCCAGAAACTGGATCAGGGTGGAGGCCGGCGGGTGGACCGGCCCGCATGTGTCTGTTACCTGATGTGGATTAACAGGGAAGTGACTCATGACTGCTGGATTACACGGGGTTCTTAGCCACTTCTTTTCCCATTAGAGGAATTTCCCAACCACTTAGCCAGATCACAAATGTTTCGTTTTGTTTTTTAAGATGAGTCTAGATGGTCTGACGAGCATATAGAGCAGTGGTGTCATATTACAGTCAGGCTAATGTGATCTAAAGTGGGTCAGACCAGTAAAATAATACCAGAATGACAACTGCAACAGCCAAAAAAATAACATTCAATTATGAAAATATTTACATTTACAATTATCCAAACAGGAAACATGTCCTGAAAAATTACAATTTCAACAATATTTTGCCTCAGTTTATGATTTACACACGTGCGTTAGAACTAACAGATCACAATGGATCTACAAATATTGGTCCAGTTGCACTTAATTTTTTTTTTTTTTTTTTAGACATTTCAGGTTGTTTATATTTGTTCAGGTTTTTCCACATTTCTTCTTGTTTCAATGTGAATTTAAAAATTACATTATGCTTATAAATAATTTCTCGGTTTTAGAGTGAAAAAATAAACATACATTATGAAAATATTTACATCTACAAGCTATCCTTTAAAAATGCGAAGAACATAAACAAACTGAAAGTTCTTATGAAAAATAAGTGCAATTTTAAAGTGACTTTTTCAATGAAATCTCTCATGAACTGAACATAAACCCAGTGTGTCCACCCACTGTCACTGATCCAACTCCATGGGTTTTACTGGTGAATCAATGCTGTAGAAGATGACTGTGTTTCCACGGTAACTATGGAGCCTCTGAACGTCCAAATGACTATGAAAAGATGAACTGTATTTACACCAATTATTGACATGGATTGATAGGATTAGTAGATCAGCAGGTATTAAACAGTTACATCAGTAGATGCTTTTGGTCATAAGTTGCTGTTTGGGTCTTTAAGGGTTAAACGTCAATGATCACAGCGCCGACCCAGAGATTCTGCAGCTTTCATCTGAAATTGTGCTGAAAAAATGACCTGAGTTTTAGTTTGATCTGCTTCCTTGGTTGTGTTGTGATTGACAGACACCAGTGGAGGATGTGCCGTTGGCCATCGCTCCGTTCCAGGGGCGTGTCCTGGTGGGAGTCGGAAAACTGCTCCGAATCTATGACCTGGGAAAAAAGAAGCTGCTGCGTAAATGTGAGAACAAGGTAAGAACAAGACAGTCGAGTTTCTTTCCCTGGCACTTTCATTGCAGAAAATAAATAAATCTAGGCCTGTTGTAATGGTGGACCTTACAGGGTTAAAACAGAACTGAGCTCATCTATATCCATGAAATGAGGGGGAGGAGACCTGAACATGTAGATGAGAATGTAGGAGACAGGAGAACCTCAGGAATGTCCGTAGATCCATTTTCGCTTGAATGTTCTCCCCTGGTTCTCCGTGGTCTTCTGTAGCACGTTCCCAACCTGGTGACGGGCATCCACACCATCGGACAGCGCGTCATCATCTCCGACGTGCAGGAGAGTCTATTCTGGGTTCGATACAGACGCAACGAGAACCAGCTCATCATCTTCGCCGATGACACGTATCCTCGCTGGGTGACGACGGCCTGTCTGCTGGACTACGACACCATGGCGTCCGCCGACAAGTTCGGGAACATCAGCATCGTAAGCAGCGGGAGGCGGAGTTTTGGCTGCGTCTAGTTGTGTTAGAACAGGGGTGTCAAAGGCATTCCCTTTCAGGTTCCACATTCAGCCCAGTTTAATGTCAAGTGGGTCAGACCAGTAAAATAATCACATAATAACCTAGAAATAATGACAACAAGTGTTACTTTTTGTTTTGGTGCAAAAATATAATATTAGATTATGAAAAAATTTACATTTCCAAACTGTCCAAGCAAAAAAGATGTGAATAACCTGAGAAAACTTACTTTTCTTAAGAAAAATAAGTGCAGTTTTAGCAATATTCTGCCTCAACTTATTTATACATGTGCGTTACAGATCAGATCTACAAAAGCAGAAAATATTTAGTAATAGGAAGAATATTGTTAAAATTGCACTTAATTTTCTTTAGGCACTTCAGGTTATTCACATTTTATTGTTAATTTTATTTATTGTTTTATTCCATTTATGATGCTTTTATTCCATTTTATTAGTGATCCTTATTTATTGTCAAAGATTGAGAAACGAAATCTCATTCTCTTGTGTATGTAAGTGCACAGTGGAAATGACAATAAAAAATCCTTGATCCTTGAAACGATAGTTTGATGTAAATATTTTCATAATTTAATGTGATTTTTTTGCACTAAAATAGAGAAAAAATTGGCATTTATAGGCATAATGTAATGTTGTTTTTTTGTTTTTTTTCACATTAAACCAAAAAGAAAATATGCAGTCATTATTTATAGGTTATTTTGTTATTTTACTTTAGATCATATTGGTCTGTGTGGAACCTGAACTAAAACCAGTTTGACACCATTGATTGTTATTATCTTCAGTATAATTTTTGCAGTTTGTAAATTCATCCGTTGGCTGGATTGGAACCTTTGTCGGGCCGGTTTTGGCACCACTGTGTTAGAATATTAAGACTAAATATGGTGAAAATATGACATTTTCTTGTTTAACTTTGCCAGGTGCGTCTTCCTCCAAACACAAGTGATGATGTAGATGAGGACCCCACAGGGAACAAGGCATTATGGGACAGAGGCCTCCTCAATGGAGCATCACAGAAGGTAAAGGGACCATTCTCTGGGTTTTATGTCCGAAAAAAAGGTCCCAAGGGTTTACTGCTGCAGGAATTCAGATTTATTTATTGTCATTAAAACATTACATCACATAATGTTTCATCATAGCTCAACATTACTGCAAAACTAAATTAGGTTGCATTAGCCACAATAAAAGCACATACAGTTGTGGAAAAAATTATCAGGCCGCCCCTTGTTTTCTTCAGTTTGTTCATTTTCCTGCCTGGTCCAACTAAAGGTCCATTAGTTTGGACATGATACCTACAAATGATACTGATACCAACAAAAATAGCTCAGTAGTTGAATTTCAGAGCTGATATCTATCCATTTTCTATGTTTTCTTGATAATAACCCAAATCACTTCAGTTCTT
>JAPQRP010000025.1:32213996-32225055 GCA_037367295.1 Apogon hyalosoma
ATACACAAAGACAGGAACCACAGACTCACAACAGTGGGTTTAACAAAATAAATCAAAATCATCTTTGAGGCATTTTGGAAGCAAAGTTAACAATTTAACCCAAACTAACCAGTGCAATGATATTGATCCCATAATATAAACTCTATTCTGACATTAGTCCTTATTGTTTTGTATCCCAGACCCCTGTTAGAAAAGAGACACCTGGATTTATCATATCCACATACTTTTGTCCACATAGTGTATATTTATGTTCCATATCCAGTTCTCTTCAAAAGCAAAGGTCTTGAAAGAATCCCAGAATATTAACATAATATCTCGACAAAGGAAAAACAGCTGTAGATGTGTAAGATGACAGGTTAGATCTGATCAGAGCCTAAAAGTGCAGCTGTAAACCATCTCACGCTGGTCTGGATTGTTTTTTCGTGGTCTGACCTTAAGACTTAAAACAGTAAATTCTGAGTAGGATTTTTACTTCAAAGCTAAACATGTATTCCTGGTTCTTATTTTGCTGTTGCCTCTCAGGTTGTGCCAGTTTTATGTTTTGTTTTATCAGTTGTGCAATTCAACTTAAGGCCATGTTGTTGCTGTTGAAGGACACAGTGGATCATATTCATTATGACGGCAGCCATTGTCGTGTTCAGGATGGGAACAATAATTCAGTGCTAATGCATCCAGTCATGGAAATATACCAAATGGGACTGTTACTATAATGTCACTGCTTTCCAAAGACTCAACAGTGAGGTCTCCCAGTATCCCAGGGGTTTGCATTTTTAATGTCGCCAACTGGTGTTTTGTTTTGTTTTGTTTTTTGGCCTTTTAACCTTTACATATTATATTTGACAGGGACAGTGTACATTCATCAACATCACTGTAAACGTACCAGAGTTAATCTAAAGGCTATTTTTCACCTGTCGTCCCTGGACAGACGGTAGTCACTCTAAAAACAGGTTACATCAGCATCAATACAATATCCGTCGCATTCATAAAACTGTACAATATACATTTAGAAAAAAATACACAATATGGTGCTTTAAAGTGTCAATTTATTGGTAGGAGCAGGGTCGACTCCAGACAACAGGGACCAGGGATGGGAATCGATAAGAATTTAACGATTCCAATTCCAAAATCGATTCTGCTTATCGATCCAATTCTCTTATCGATTCTCATTGGGTGAGGGAATAAAAGAGTACAAACGGGTTTGTTTGCATCAGCTGTCTTTGATATTTCCATCTCTGCACAGAAAATATGACATATACAGTATGCACAGATAATAATAACAGATGACGCCGGGCCCGGTTCGGGGGTTGGGGGTTACCCAGCGAAACTGAAACTTACAACACTTTACTAATTCCTCTACGTCTCTCACTGTTGTGCACCTCGTTTCCTTTTCCTTCAGAAACTTTTATTTGAGGGGGCAGGACGTTTGTTGCCTCCACCAGAACCAGGCCCGGATGACGCCCTGGTGTTCGCTGCTAGATTCACAAGCGTCGCCAAGTAGCGTGTCAAACACATGACATTCCTGCAAATGTTTGAACATACTGGAGGGATTTCCCCCTTTGAACAAATGGAAGTTTTGACAGTGTTAAAGTGGCCCTGGTGTCATTTTTTTGGAGCATTTCTGACTCAACGCCATGTTGGCTACATTCTGACCAAAACAATGCAACGTGCATGTGACATCATCACGCATGCGCAACGAAGGTGGAATCGATATGCAGGCAGGCAAACGATTCCAAGGAGTCGAGCTACTGGGAACTGGTTCTCAAAAAGAACCGGTTCTTGATTCCCATCCCTGACAGGGACTGATGTTGGCAGGTCTGATTGTTCCAAAGCAACTTTCTTAAATGAGTTTTAGATGCGTTGTATGTGGGCGTTTCCGTGATATTTACAGGTATGTGTTCCACTTGAATGGACCAGTGCAGTCTCCTCTTACTGCAGCCCTTGGGTTACATTGGTGTTGGATTCTGTTTTGCTCCAGGAACCAGTTGTTGGTTGGCATGAGTGATAGCTATCGTTAGCAAGGATTTATGGGGAAAAACCACCTGAATCGTCCACAGAGAGTCATGGATATGGGCAAATGAAACCGCTGTCAAGACACAAAGAAGCATCAGGCTCCAGTGACTTCGCATAAACCTTCAAGGATGCATAAGTCATTCAAACAGACCCTTTACAGTGATATTCAATATTACTGCTCTTATTTGTTGTTCACTGGCAGATCAGCTGTTAGCTCCATCCATCTGTAAACATTATATTGAAACATAAATGAAAAAGAAATTAAAGATTATGTGTATTTGATATACACAGACACACCCCACCAGTGTATGCGACCAAATGGTTTAACCTCTTGAGGCCCAGGAAAGTAAACGTTTTGGCTTTTTTTTTTTTTTTTTTACATGAAATAATTGTGATTGGAAACAACATACAACAGATACATTTTCAGTCCAACGGCCCAAACAGTCCGATGGACTCTTGGTATCAGTTGTCATCCGTCCGTCCGTCCGTCTGTAAACAGTTTTTCAAGAATCTTCTTCTCTGTCAATCAGAATGACTTGATATTTGTTGTGGAACATATTTGGGGTAAAGTTTGTTCAGAGAATTGGGAAATAATTGATTTTTGATTTTTTTAATGAATTTTTCAAATTTTAAAAATCCCCATGGGTTTATAATGGGACACATTTCAAAGTGCTATAACTTGAAAACAGATGAAGATATTGATATAATTACTATTGGTATTCATTTGGTGCCATGACCTTTGACCTTGAGTGACCTTAAAAGGTTAAAAAAAACCAAAAAAAAAGTCAATTAATGTCTTTTAATATGCCATTTTAATTTTTTATTTTTTTGATTGAATGTCCTTTGCAGGGGACAGTATTTTTTAAGTAAAGATGTGAAACTCTTGAGGACAAAAATGCATTTACTGGGCCTCAAGAGGTTAAGTTGGGCAATGAAATTTTCCATCTTTACAACATTTGATATTTGAGCCTAATAACATCCAGGTGCCATTGTCAAGTTTCCAACCTACATGCATGGCAAATCATTATGATCTCTGCTATGAATATCAATCGCAGGGATGTGCATAACCTGTTCTTACAAAGCCTCTCACTTAAAAATGTAAACAGAGCTGTCTGAAGCGGGCCAACATGCATATAATCCGATTATCCTCCAGCCTTTACTGGCTGCGACCGGTTGGTCACAGACAGTTTGGTTTTGAAACGGGAGTGAAGACTACTCAGTCAATACGTTATGAACTGTGCTTATTTATACGAAGCGCTTTGGTCCTATTTTGTGCATACTGATGTTAACTTCCAATCTTTGTACAACTGGTTTAATTCCTGCAAAACTCCAAATCGCTGGTTAATAAGTTTAAGGTGTAAAATTCTTTTACCCCTGTATATTACTTTTGAGTTTAGGGGTTTTATTATGGTGGCATACATGTGTTTCTTATGCACTTGGTTCCAGTTATGGTTTAAAAATGCACTCCATAATGATAATAATTGCAGTGGTTTATTATTGATGCATTAAATGAGGTTAAGAGCAAGGCATGAAATTAAAATACCAAATCATCTAGTATAGCATCATTTAGCGTCGACCACCAATGGGGAGTTTGGTGTTTTTATTGGGATGTTTCTCAGTTCTCCAGGTCTCTGAATGCACAAAGTATCTGTGAAAAGCTCATTATGTATGTGTGAACATTACCGTTTCAGTTCAGGCATTCCCTCCACACTTCAATTACAATGTATGTTTAAACCTCACGAGTCTAACGGTGTAACTCTTTCGGCAGGGAGAATGATGTTCACTGATTACAGCCAAGGGTCGAGCCTGAGTCAGTGGAGAGAATAAAGATACGTCTGATAGTCGTCCCAGTTTTAAAGGGCTTCAAGTCTGTCCTGATACACAACGGCTCCGTAACAGATGAATAATCATTGTTGGTGTTTTGCTATAAATGCAGTTTTATTATACTTTATCAATCATATGTAACTGTATGGTGATCTTTATGTAACCATAAAAGCATTTTAAGGTATATTCAAAGATTCCTTTGGCAAATATTTTGTGATATTTCCGATGCTTTCTGGCAACAACATAAAGATTTCATCAAACACACGGGCGGTCGTAGTCTGAGGCCTGAGGATAGATTTTGGTAACAGATTTTTATACACAAGATATTGAATGTATTTATTTTTTAAAAGTGTATAATGCTATGTGACAATACTTTTATGAAAGAAATAAAACTGAAATTTTAGCAACTAAGTATGTGTCCATTCATTAGTGAAAACTAGTGCTGTCAAACGATTAAAATTTTTAATCAGATTAATCACAGGGTTGCTGTGGATTAATTTTGATTAATCAAGATTAAATATCACACGTCATCATTCATTTTTAATCAACCTATCGCATCTACTGCGGTGTAGGGGCTGTGTTGTCAGATGAATGGAGAATGAATGCAAGAAGAAGATAAGTGACAGGTTCATTCCTTATCTAAACCTGCTTTATCTTCACTAGGGCACTGGAGCCTATCCCATCTACTTATGGGCAAAAGGGTGGGCATGTCGCCAGTTCATCACAGGACTGATGTATAGAGACAAGCAGTCACTCTCACATTCACACCTATGGGCAATTTAGATTAACCAATTAACCTATCAGTGCATGTCTTTGGACGGTGGGAGGAAGCCGGAGTACCCGCAGAGAACCCACACAGACACGGGGAGAACATGCAAACTCCACATCGACTGGTGTTGGAATTGAACCCAGAACGTTCTTGCTGTGAGGCACGAGTGCTATCCACTGCACCACCGTCAGTGATAGACAAGTGTCAAAATTAGTTTTCTCATCCAACCGATCTACACTCCGGCTTGACATGAGCTGGCTCACATCAAAACCCCTTTGAATGTACCCTTGCCTTCATTTTTTCAAGTTTCTATATCATTATGTAGTTGATAAAACTGATAAAATACACTGTCCTGACAAAAAAAAAAGAGTTGTCACTTGGATTTAACTAGAGAAACAGTTCTGACCTTCCACTGGATAATAGCTGCAGTGATTTATGTTACAGCTGTAACACCTTCTTTAACCCTAATGCATTGAGTGGCTTCTCATTACTGATATAACCATTAAATAATCAAAACTAAAGGGGTCCTCATCTTTGGTCCTAATAAGGTCCAGGTCCAACCCACATGCATGGCAAATCATTATAATCTCTGCTACAAATATCAATTGCAGGGATGTGCATAACCTGCTCTTGCAAAGCCCCTCACAAAAATGTAAACAGAACTGTCTGAAGAAGATGAACATGCATATAATCCGATTACCCTCTGGCCTTTACTTGCTGCAACCGGTTGGTCACAGACAGTTGGGTTTCAGGTGGGGTTGTTCCAAAAATGCACTAAAAAGATTCGTCTGGAATTGAAGATCAACAGCAATGTTTTATTATTTGTACTTAAAAAGAGCATAAGAATAAGACATGATCTAAAAAAAACATTAATACTAAACTGCTGCAACAAGAGTGCAGCGAATTTGGATTTATTAGTTAGTGGCCCTGAATATGGCACTGGATTTTTTTAAGACACAAAGAATATTTTCAGTTTTCCTCCTCCATGTGTTTGTGTGATAAACCAATGAAATACGGCCTCTGTTATTTTTCACATTGCAAATCATTTAATAAAGTAATGTCTTAGTACAGTATCTTCAGAACAGATCTATTTTCTAGACGACTCTCTGAAAAGTCAGAGTAATCACTTTGCAAACCACTTGTTTTCTTGTATGTGGGTGTATTTACAGTAAAGATTAGTTTATATAAATTGTCTTTACTCAACAGCTTTTCCAAAAATGTAGGTTTACTTCCATGCACCTGTACTGTATTTTTGTTCAAAACATGATTGATACTGTCTTTTCATTAAAAAAAAAAAAAAATAATAATAATAATAGAAAACATTTCGCCTCGAGAGAATTCAGAAGTATCTTGGATGACCATTTCGGGGATGAAAATAAACATCTCACCTTAGTTGCATTTAGCGTTAGCATGTAATTTGTCCTTTATGGCGTACTGTAGTTTTACAGGAAGTGTAAACCGTGAGAAAAATTTGTTTTTTCTGTAAGAAGGGAATCAAAATGTGGCCCCTCAAGCCAAATGGCATCATTCAAAGAAAGTAAGTTAAAGCGATGTAGTTGCGTATGTTTATTTTTACAGTAAAATTGTCGTATAAATATATTGAAGAAATAACAATTTCCTCGAGACGTGATTTATGCTTTTATTGTGAAAAGCCAAACCCGGAAACCTGCTTTACGTCATTCTTCACTGCGACAGACAAGTTGTTTGTGGAACTTGTCCCCAAACATTGACCTTTCTGCTGAAAACCGTCAAGAATGTCTTCTGACGGAGCGATTCAGATACCGAGCCGTCTCCCGCTGCTCCTGACCCATGAAGGGGTGCTCCTGCCGGGCTCCACGGTCCGGTTCAGCGTGGACTCTCCTCGGAACATGCACCTGGTGAAGAACCGCCTGCTGAGGGGAACTTCTCTGAAGAGCACCATCATAGGAGTGATTCCCAACAGCAGAGACCCGGAGCACGAAGCACACGAGCTGCCCGCCCTGCACAAGTAATGTCCGCTTTGTGTGGAGCTGCTGTTTTAGCCCAGGCTGGGGATGGAGGCCCGGGGGGGGTGTTGTTGTTGTTGTTGTTGTTGTTGTTTTGGTCTGAGGTGACCTTTGGCTCAGTGGGCTGGACCTCAAACCTCTGGGGCTTTCAGGAGCCACGAGATAATATTATTTTCATGTCGAGGGAGAAGTCAGCAGCTCTGCCACTCACAAACATATACAACAGAACCGTAGAAAATACATTTGTATATTTCCTGATTTTCCTCCATGTAAATACAAAAATACAGCCCCCCCCAACTTTATTAAGAAAGTCTGACATTTACGGAAGAGGATAAAAAAAGTTCAATATATGATAATAATAATGGATTAGATTTATATGTCGCTTTTCTATTCTGTTCTACTCAAAGCACGTACAGTGGATCCATTATTCATTCACTCTCACATTCTCCCTCTGGTGGTGGAAAACTACATATGTAGCCACGGCTCCGACCGCCACCGAACATTCGTACGCATCCATACACCAGTGTGAGTAGCAGCACTGGAGGCAGGAGGGTGGCGCGTCTGCCCGAGGACACAACAGCACATGACCGGGACAGAGCGGGATTCGAACCGCCAACCCTTCAGTTATTGGACGACCCGCTCTACCACCTGAGCCATGGCCAAATAAATATGTACATTATTTTTATTATTATTCTGAGATTAAAGCCAGAATTCTGACTTTTTTTCTCAGAATTCTGACTTTAATCATCACAACTTTTCTCAGAATAATAATAAAAAAAATATATATTGGACCTTTTTTTTTTTTCAGTGGCTCTAATCCTCTTCCGTAGGCATTACATTCAAAAGATTTCCATAGAGAAATTTGTATTCATTTATTTATTAGCACACGACAAATCAAACACTAGGACAGGCAAAGAAACAGTTTGTGCAGGTGAGATCAGAAAACCCCTTGGGGCTTATAAAATTAATCTCACCTCATTATAATAGTAGCATAAAGAAAGAGAATAAAAATAAAACAATAATAGACTAAGTACAACAAAAATATAAGCGAAGAATACAGTTACTATTCGTACTGCTATAAAAAAAATACTATGGTCCAGACTGAGCATTTAAATGATATTTGTATAGAACAGTAGTATTTAATCAAAAAATAAAATAAGTAATTAAAACAAAAGTCAGAGGTTTAATCAGGAATCTATACATTCACATTGTCATTGGTTTTGACACATTTCAGTGTTTTTTTTAAGTTCCTTATATCATTCATATAAACTAAGAACAGTGGATGGCTCTTCATGAATCTGCATTTGGGGACAAACTGTTTGTCCATAATAATTTAGGTGTTATATACATAATTTCCCATTTTTTTGTTTAGTATTTTAACTCCATACTTAAAGTCTGTGTATTCCAGGTCGGGCGATTGAGTGACATTTTCAGATATCCAGTCTTGAAATGCTTCCCAAATCACTCTGGTATAAGTGCAGTTAAAAACAAATGTTCTTAAGTCTAAATGTCAGTCACAAAAAGCACAGTTTTTTGTCTCAATGTCAAATTACAGTTTTAAGTAACCCTTAGTGAACGCTCAGGCCATTTTTGTCATTTTTATGTTTTGATTTGGTGATCATTATGTCAGTGTTATAGCTTGTGGCATGAATTTCTGCAAGAATTGATATAAAAAAAAAAAATCTAATATCACTGTTTTTGCAACCTCTGGGGACCGTCGGGTTCACAAAAACCACTGCTATTAAATCGTCATACATCAATACTTTTTCGCTTTTTGGTACTTTTGAGCAGAACTGAATTGATTTATGAGATTTCTGCAGAGAAAATAGAAAAAAATATTACTATATGATGATTTTGTAGAAGTTTTTTTAACGTACTTTTTTGGCTCTTGGGTCCTCAGAGGATGCACTTTTTTTTTTTTTTGTTAAATATTCAAGACTCTAATTGCCAGCAATGCCCCTGCCCCAACTATTCATGATGTAAAAATCTAATCTATTTTTTTTCTATTAACAACAATGACACTATATATTCAAACCAACACTGAAATGGTTAAAATCCTGAAAATTACTGTACATTTGTTAGTTTTGTACTGAGCTGAACTGGTTTGATAAATTAATGCTGAAAAAACATTGATATATGAGGATTTTATGTCCGTTTTTTTAAGTGAGCATTTTTGTCTAGAGGGTCGTAAATTAATGGGACGCACAAGGGTTAATTGTGCCTCTAAAACGAGTGTCAGATAAACATCTCATACTGTATTTGCTGTGTTTCTAGAAAAGTCCAGACTTTTGCCCTGCATTCAAAACCACCCAGCCAAGTTCAGAGGTGGACTTTAACCTCGGACACAGATCCATGCAGACCAGTTCTGTTAATAAGCAGAAAACAGCCCATTCGTCTTCTACCAGCTTCATTTACTGAAACTGAGTCGGTATCATTTAGGGCTCCAACAAACGATTATTTTCTTTAATAATACGTTAATCTTTACCTGGAATCATGTCTCAGGGGTTAAAGGGTTAATTGTTTAATTATTTATTCTGTAAAGATCCAGTTTGTAGATGAACCTCAGAAAGTTCACGGGTCGTTGCACTCGTCTAAAACGCTCCTGTAAGCGTTTCGTTCTTTTCTTGTGGGCAGGGTTGGAACAGCGGGGATCGCAGTGCAGGTGGTGGGCAGTAACTGGCCAAAGCCACATTACACCCTCCTCATCACTGGACTGTGTCGCTTCAGTGTGACGAGTCTGTTGAAGGAACGACCCTTTGTACTCGCAGAGGTACAGCTTATGTGCATTTCACATCTGCAATAAGATCATGATCATGTCAGTGAGCTAACGTGTATGTACTTTAAGACTGAACGCAGTAAAAGTTATACATTTAATGCACCGTTGGCTCTGTAAAATGTGCAGGTGGAGCAGTTGGATAAACTGGAGCAGTACACGTCTCCAGCATCAGACCGTGTCACTGCAGACGATGGGGAACTCGGGGAACTGTCTCAGAAGTTTTATCAGGCTGCGCTACAGGTTTGTGTTTCTGATTTTTATGCATTTACTCAACATTAGATTACATTAGATAGAACTTTATAGAAAACCAAGTGTATGCATTTAAGAAGACTTACAAGACAAAAGGGAAAAGAAAATAGCCATAGCAATAGCTTTAAAAACAGTGTAAAACAGGCAATTACACATTAGAAAGTACTAGTGATAAATAATAAAGTAGTAATAATGAGTAACAATACATAATATGTAAGTAATTATATTAGAATATTGTACTATGCATAATATTTATGCATGCATACATATATATATATATATATATATATATATATATATGCATTTTTAATAACAGAAAAAAATAACAGTTATACCGTCCCTCCAGAAAAATGCAGGCAAAAATCTTTGATTGTGCGATGGAATATGCAGGAGTGTCGTGTAATTTTATGCATGAAATTGGAAAAAATGTGCATAGTTGCAAAAATATGTGGAAACTGGAAAAACATGCATTTAAATGAAAAAAACAAAACAAAAACTGATTCTTCTCCCACCCCTGTTCTAATGAGGCTACTACTGATGCTGTGTTTCCACTGCGTGGGACCAGCTCGGCTCGGCTTGACTCGGCTCAGTATTCCTGGAGAGCGTTTCCATTACAAGATACTACCCACTTTCCAGTACCTGTTTTTCATAGAGGTGTGGCGCGTTTTCTTCCGTGTCGTCTGCTCAGAGTTGTTGATAAACTCTCTCGTTGCGTGTTGTCTCGTCTGAATTTTTACGTCGGCCATCAAGGACTGAATCTCCTGGACCGACCATGGTGTAGTTCTGGTCTGTCATCATGTGGATTAACCTACTGCTGTGTTTACTGGCAACTTCCGCATCTGTATTTTGTAAAGCGGTGGGTCACAGAGACAACTGTCTGACCAATCAGAGGTGTGCAGGGTTTATACGTCACGTTTTAGTTTCGCTTGGAACCTCGGTAGAAATGATACCAAAAAACTAGTACCGGGTACCAGATTCCAGGTCTTTTTCGTAATGGAAACGCAAAGAGGTCGAGTCGAGCCGGTACCACGTAGGGGAAACGCAGCATAAATGAAAAATGTCCGATTCCATCCTACGATAAGTAAACATACAGACATAAACATCCAGTCCATTCCACAGACGGCTGGTTCTGTTGGAGTCCTTCTGTGTTTTCTAATCATGGCTCAAACATTCCTGACAAACCATTTTCAAATGTGTCGCACTGGAAAAGTGGCTCCAGCGCTGATTTTCTCTGATGTTCCAATGTACAGTCAATGGGGTGAAAAATAGTATGAACCAACTTTCCTTCAGGACATGGTACTGGTTTGATCTGTCTTTCCTTTAGGACATGGTACTGGTTTGATCTGTCTTTCCTTCAGGACATGGTACTGGTTTGATCTGTCTTTCCTTTAGGACATGGTACTGGTTTGATCTGTCTTTCCTTCAGGACATGGTACTGGTTTGATC
>JAPQRP010000025.1:32255180-32266780 GCA_037367295.1 Apogon hyalosoma
CACACCCCGACAAGGATGGCCCACTCCGACCCCCCCGTCTGTAAATCACTGCCCGCTACCCCCCCAGTGTTATGAACTGTTCACCCCCCCACACACACCCATGTCTGTGCGATTCCTGTCTACCTCACAGACTTGGTATAGTATCATATTCACCTTAAGTAATTGAACAGCTGCCCATCCATCCAAAAAAACAGCACATCACTCATTTCCCGACAGCCCAAATGTCCACTTTGATATATATATGTATATGTATATGTATATGTGTGCTTTTCTGTAGCCCAGAGCAACTTCACACTGTTCGAACCCTTTGACTGAGGTTGAAAGGTCCGACTCGCACAGTAGTTTAGTTCTGTTGAAGTTTCTTTGAATTTGTTTCCCTTCATCTCCAGACGTACGTACGTAGGCAGCATGCCGGGACGCATCATCAACGGGCTGAAGACAGTGGGGGTCAATAACCCCGTGTTCCTCCTGGATGAGGTGGACAAGCTCGGGAAGAGTCTGCAGGGAGACCCGGCGGCCGCTCTGCTGGAGGTCAGCTCGGGTTTCGCTTCTTACCCTCTCGCATGTTACTAGTTCAGTCGTGTCAGGTGTCGCCACTGCACAATAGTTCCATTAAAAAGCAGTGAACTGCCTGTATGTGTCAGAAAAACTGCTATAAAATCATCATATAGCAAAATTTTTTTTATGCATAAATGTTTTTAAACATTTCAGCTCTGCTCAAAACAACCACAAGTTTGATCATTTTCCAGATTTTAACCCATTAAATTCCTGTATGAATACATAAAGTCACTATTATTTATGAAAAAACACAAAAAGTTAGATTTTCTTCCTATATAAAGAATAGTGTGGCACACGACGTGTCCAAGACTCATATTTTTTATTTTTTTAATAAAATAAGTAGCATCACAGACTAAAACTAGCATTTAAAGGGTAAAAACGCCCTGAAACGTGCGGACTTTAGTAGTTTTGAGCAGAGCTGAAGCGGTTTAAGAGATTTATGCAGAAAAAAGGAGCAAAAATATTTATGTGATGATTTTATAGCATTTTTGCGTGTATAAAAAGCGGTGATAGTGCATAATAAACCTTTAACTGTTACTTGTTCAGTCGTGTCAAAACGACCAAAAGTTTGATCATTTTCCAGATTTGAACCCATTAAATTCCTGTGTGAATACGTAACGTCACTTATTAATGAAAAAACACAGAGTTCGATTATATATATATGTATATATAAATAAAATGAATAGTGTGGAGGGGTTTGGATATGTCAAAAAGTAACAACACTGATGGTGCGTGTGTGTCTTTCATCTGTTTAATCATAGGCTCCGTTCACACTGCAGCCAAATGTGGCCCAAATCTGATTTTTTGCCCGTGTGACCTGTATCTAGGGGTGTGAAGAAAAAAAAAAAATCAATTCGGCCGCGATATTCAGCCACGCAATACAATATCGATCTTTTGAGCTCTTAATATCGATGTGCCACTTCCACACCTCCACTACAGTAGATGGCGCTGTAGATACTTTGCTGTGCGGTGCAGCGTCATCTCTGCAGTAGAGGCAGTCACACAGTGGCAGAAGCACACGGACTCAAACTAAACATGGCTGAGAAAATAACACCGCCTCCACAGTACAAAGCAGACGTTTGGAAGTACTTTGACTTTCAACTTCAGGGGAGTAAAAATAAGCTTGATAAGGACAAAGCTGTCTGTGAGATTTGCCTCGCTCCCGTGAAATATTGTGGAAACACGACAAACTTACGAACTCACGTAGTAAGAATCACGCTGAGGTGTTAGCAGAGAGACAGCCGCAAAAACATGCCGAGCCAAACCAAACCACTCTGGATAACTCACTACCATCTAACTCACCTCGTGCTCAGGGTATCATCGAGGCCATGGTGCATTTTATTTGTAAGGATTTGCGCCCATATAGTGTAGCTGACGACGTTGGCTTCAGGTGGATGCTACATACGTTGGAGCCTCGTTACAGGATACCGCAACACGTCCACAATACGGAAACAGCTGTACCCAATATGTGTCAAAATAGGATACATTTGTACTTATTTTAGTGGATTGTCAGTTACTCAGGGTACTTTATATTCTGTCTTACAGTGGTCACTGAAAATGCTTTCAATGTGTTGCAGTGGTTACCTGATACACTTGATGTTATAATGCAGTGTGTAATGCCTGCAACATTTATGCAAGCAAAGGCATTTTATTTTCATATAATCTGTTCAGATCAGTGTTTAAACTGACACAATAAGTTTTCTTTTTTTTGTGCATTGTCAGTAACCCAGTAGTACGTTTTCTTTAACAGTCTCTCTGACAGTGCGGTCAGTATTTTGTAGTGTAATTTTGAGATTTCTACACAGTACTTTCCGTGAAAAAAGACTTGTTGCACTTTATTTTATAATGGTAGCGTGCAGCACTGCATTTTCTTTTTTGCTTCAGTGAAAATGTGCAAAAAATAATAACAAATATTAGTTTTGAACAAATAGTTTTGACTCAGTTTTTCCTCTGAATGATCAGTATCTTCTGAAGAACATATACAGCAACTTCATTTTTTTGTCTCTACATTTAATTTTGATATTAACTGAGCAGAATATCGCACTATATTAATGAGATGGCGGTATCGTGATAATATCGTATCGTGACCCGAGTATCGTGATACGTATCGTATTGCAACATCCTTGCCAATACTCACCCCTACCTGTATCTGATCTGTTAAAGACAGTTTGAACAGCACTGATCAGATTTTTTAAAATCCGACCCAGTCCACTTTCATACGTGGTCCTAAATCTGACGTGTCCCATATTTTACAATGCGACTTCAGTTTGAACGGTCAGGTCACATTAATGCGACAAACATCACAATTCTGCGTCTCAGGAGTGTTACCTCCGTAAGCACAGTGTGTGTCTGCGTGGTCTCGTATTCCATCAGGACCTCTTTAGTCCATGTGGGTCACTTCAGGGTTGAGCACACAAAAAAATTCAAATTGTGCATTAAGACCTGCTGTCTGAAGGTGGCCTAAATGTGGTCTTGACATGGTCCTGCAGGTCCTGGACCCGGAGCAGAACCACAGCTTCACTGACCATTACCTCAACGTGGCCTTCGACCTCTCACAAGTGCTCTTTATCGCCACGGCAAACACCACGGCGACCATCCCACCCGCCCTCCTGGACCGGATGGAGGTTCTGCAGGTACCAGGTGGGTCCAGACGCAGATGTTGAGTCCACCTCTCCACAGATACTGGTATGGGTACCATCAGGGCGGTGTGGCGGGAAACAGATGAATCCAATTAACCCCTTCAATCATTAGTCACGATGAGCTTTATGCGTCTGATAAAGTCAGTCAGTGATTGGTTCGACACTTATCTGGACGGAATGTGCAGTCGACGGAGACGAATGAGCTGTTCGTGATAACCTGTGGAAGAACACAACACTGACGTGGAACAGATGTCTAATGGAAATGAGTTTAACTGGTACACTATGGTGACACGTTCAATCCAGGTATTTCTTTTCTAACAGGGTCTGGGATAAAAACAATAAAGACTAACGTCAGAATATAGTTTATATAATGGGATAAATATCATTGCACTGGTTAGTTTGGGTTAAATTGTTATCTTTGTTTCTAAAATGCCTCAAATCCTCATGAACAGGACATCTTCCAGTCGTAGACATGACGTATCCCAATATTTATGTCCATATAATTTATAAACATCAATATTTCCTTAAAGTTTAATGGTAGATTTTTCTTCTTCAGTGAGATGTGAAGAAAATAGTAGATGTGGTAGAAAAATTATTTACCATCAGCAGGAAAAATATTATAGAAATTTAGAGGCAGAACATTTAAAAATTAGTCATGGATTAAAAAAAAATCAATGTTGAGAGAAATTAAGTATGATTTTAAATGTTCTGTAAGTTTCTCAAATATTTTTCCTGCTCTGACTGTAAATGATTATTTTCTACCACAACTAACCATCTCCCATTAAACTTTAAGGAAATATTGACCTTTATAAACTATATGGCCATAAATATTGGGACACGTCATGTCTACGGCTGTTGATTTGAGATATAAACATCAATATTTGCTTAAAGTTTTTTTTTTAAGCTTACAGTTTATTTCGATTTTTTTATTCCAATTTCAGTTACATTTTCAATCTACATCTCGCTAAGGACAAATCTTTCTAACAAATATAAAGCTGTCAGCAAATGTCACAACGTTTTTAAGTTTAATGGGAGATTTCTAATGATCTTTTCAGATTTTTAACGGGGCATCCGGACCAGAGGGGTCAAACTCATTTTAGTTCCGGTTCCACTTTCAGTCCAATATGATCTCCAGCGGGTCGGACCAGTAAAATAATAACAGAATAAATTATAAATACTGTCAATTCCAAACTTTTCTATATGTTTTAGAGTGAAACAAGTAAAATTGGATCATGAAATTGTTTTGATATATAAACTATCCTTTAAAAAACATGAATTACATGAACAACCTGAAATTTCTCAAGTAAAATAAGTACAATTTTAACAATATTCTGCCTCCGTTTATCATTTACACATGTGCATTATAACTTACAGATCACAGTGGATCTACAAATACACAAAACTGACTTGTGGTTGGTTGTTTCAGGCTACACCCAGGAGGAGAAGGTGGAGATCGCTCACCGGCACCTGATCCCAAACCAACTGGAGCAGCACGGATTAACCCCTCAACAACTGCACATCCCTCAGGACACCACGCTGGACATCATCACCAGGTGAACGCACAGGAGACTGAATGGGCCAGTCAGAACAAAGCGTTAGACCTGGAATATACAGAACTAAACACTGAAATATTTGACTTCATAATAATAATAATAATGATAAACTTTATTTGTATAGCACCTTTCATGCAAAAATTGTAGCCCAAAGTGCTTCACATCAGTTAAAATTTACAAGAGAGAATGAAGTTTTCATAAAAAGGCTTAAGACAGGGGTGAAATAGGAAATAAATAAATTATAGACATTATATCCACTGGCCACTTTATTAGGTACACCGCTTCAACTGCTTCTTAAGGCAAATATCTAATAATTAAATCACATGGCATTAACTTGGTGCATTTAGGCCATGTCCACACGAAACCGCATCTTTTCCAATCCAATATCGGCGTCTGCACGAAACCACTGAAAATGACTGAAAACGATGTAGTACTGATGCCAGACCTGTATGTGGCGTTGTAATGTTCTTGCAAAAAAAGAAAAAAAAAAAACAGAAGAAGAAGATGTGGCGCATGCACATAAAACTTACTTGGTTCTACCGGGTCTGGTCCAGTATTTCCTCCTGGTTTCTCTCCGCGGTCGATCCAAGAGCATGTAGTGAATATTGTTGCTATAGTTGTTGTTTGTAATGAAAGAGTAGCAGAAGATTTGGATTGAATATTTCCAGTCAGCTCCATAGCTACTCTGTAGTCCACCGTTGTTGTTGTTGTTGTGAAGTGGCGTCTTGCTCCCGGGGTGAAAGGTTAGAGAGGTGGGGCTATGACATCACCGATTTAGATGAAGACGCGTGTAAGAGTTAGCTGGTATTCTTACTTTCGCTCGATAGCTGTAGCGCCTGAGCCAAACCAAAGGAAGTGCTGGCAGCCATGAGAAGTAGGAAAAAAGACTTGACTTTTATTCTTCAAACACCAAAACAGACAGCATGTCCCCTTCCACAGATGACAGGAAAAATACTTACCACTGACATGGCCTTCAGACCCCTTTAAATAGGTCTGGCCTAAACCATTAGCCCCCCCAACCACAGGTGAATATGTTAAAAATTAGCTTTAAGCTTTCAAAATATGTGCATTGTTTACATCCATTTCCCAAAATAAACCCATAGTTTAACCTTTTGTATTTCATGTACGTTATTTTTGAAAATATGCCCCTTGTAACCAACATTTAATCATGTCCGTCCCTGCTGAACCTCCCCTCCTTCTGGGCTGCGTGGTCTGGTCTGATCGGGCCGGTCGTCTACAGCTCACATGGGCGCGCTTCCGTGCGAGTGCCCCGCCCGCCGGCCTCAAAGGAAAAGGGAAACAGTAATGAAAAAGAAATCCAAGCCATAAACGTTAAGTAAAAACATACTGAACAGGTACCGTGCCTAGTTGTTAAGACAAAAAGTAATTTCCAGTAAAATGAATGAAAGGATGTATAAATACTAAATTATCAAACTAAATAAGTGTGAGGTGGAGGGCATACACCTGGTTAGTGGGGGTGGGGTCACTGCTGCTCCCTCACAACGCGAAACCAGCCTTTTCAGATTTATCCGCTCTGGGACCCGGTTTCAAAACGTTGCGGTTCCAGTGACTGAAAATGCCGGTTTCGTGTGGACGAAAGATCTATCTGATACAAGATGTTTGTGGATACGACGTAGAGATGGTGAAGATGATCTAGACCCAGGATCAGAATGAGGAGTAAAGGTGATTTAAGTGACTTTTAAGATGGCGTGGTTGTTGGCGCCAGACGGGCTGGACCGAGTGTTTCAGAACCTGCAGATCCACCGGGATTTGAACGCATCAGTACGTCTCTAAGGTTTACTGAAAATTATCAAACAAAACGAAAATGAAACTTTTTTTTTTCTTTACCAGTGTTGATTAGTAAATACTAAAAAAAAAAAATGAAGAAATAAATCTTAAATTGCACTGATCTTAACTCTAAAAGCAGAAACTCAGTGTTTTCCTCAGTGGTGTGAAACTAATTTTAGTTCAGGTTCCACATTCAGCCCAGTGTGAGCTGAAGTTGGTCAGACCAGGAAAATAATACAAAGTAGTCAAACTCCAAACTTTTCTCTATGTATTAGTGTGAAAAAATGTAGTTATTTTTTAAATTTTTTTATTTTAACTTTATTTAATCGGGTAAAAAAGTAAAATTACATGATGAAAATGTTTAAATCTACAAACTATCCTTTAAATAATGTGAATAACATGAACAACCTGAAATTTATGAAGAAAAATAAGTGCAATTTTCACAATATTCTGCCTCAGTTAATCACTTACACATATGCATTATAACTCACAGATAACAGTGGATCTACAAATACACTGAACATTTAGCCTAGTAATCTTGAGAAATGTTACAAACATGACCACAGTTTACAGAGAAAAATCAAAAAACAACAAATGAAGAAAAGCTCGAAAAGAAAAACTTGAGAAACATTAACAAAATTATGTTAAAATTGCACTTAAGTCTCTTAAGACATTTCGGGTTATTCACATTATTTGCCAAAGGGTAGTTTGTAAGTGTAAATACTGTCATGTAACTTTCCTTTTTTTGCACTAAAACAAACAGAAGAACGTATAGTTGTGATTATTTATAGGCTGTTATTCTCTTGGTTTACTGCTCTGATCCACTTTAGATCATATTGTTCTGTATGTCCTCAGCTAACATGACTTCAACCTCCTTGATTGTTAATATCTTCAGTGTAATTTTTCATTTCATAAATTCCTCCCATGGGCCGGATTGGACCCCTTGGAGGGCCAGTTTTGGGCCGCCGGCTGTATGTTTGACACCCCTGTTTGATTTCCTTGCAGCGATTATTCAGAGTCCATTTCGATAAGCTGTCGTTAAAGTGCGTACTGTTAGTTCGGAGGCTGTGCGGTTCGGTGTGTGAACCCTGCCTGTGAAGCTCTGAAAGGCTGGTCCAGAGCGTAGACGTGAGCGTCTCCCATCTCTGAGCGCCGCTCGCTGTCTGCGGCTGACGTGGAATTCCACTTCTGTCACCTGAACCCGTCATCAAGTCGGCTCGTGGTTGGTTTTGAAGGTTGACCAGAGGTCGTGTGGTTTGGAGATCCGTCAGATCAGACAGAACCTCCTCCAAGAACATGACCGGGTTCATCACTGTCAGATCAGATAGAATAGAATAGAAGAGAAGAGAAGAGAAGAGAAGAGAAGAGAAGAGAAGAGGAGAATAAAATAGAATAGAATAGAATGCTGTACTGCACAATACAATAGAATACAATACTCTATTGTTCTCTGCTCTATTCTACTCTGTTCTGCTCTACTCTTTTCTATTCAACTGTATTCTACTCTACTCT
This sequence comes from Apogon hyalosoma, assembly GCA_037367295.1. Classification (NCBI taxonomy): domain Eukaryota; kingdom Metazoa; phylum Chordata; class Actinopteri; order Kurtiformes; family Apogonidae; genus Apogon; species Apogon hyalosoma. Next base: position 32,263,228 of record JAPQRP010000025.1, read on the forward strand.
ATTTTACTCAATTTTGCTCTATTCTGTTCTACTCTATTCTACTCTGCTCTATTCTACTCTATTTTACTTTACTCTGTTCTACTCTATTTTACTTTGTTCTATTCTGCTCTATTCTACTCTATTCCTTTCAACTATATTTTACTCTACTATATTCTACTCTATTGTACTTTATTTCACTCTGTTCTCTTCTATTTTACTCTATTCTACTCTATTCTATTCTACTTTATTTTACGCTATTCTACTCTACTGTATTCTACTGCATTCTTTTCTATTTTACTCTACTGTATTCTACTCTATTTTGTTCTATTTTACGCTTTTCTACTCTACCGTATTCTACTCTATTCTATTCTATTTTACTCTGTTCTACTCTACTGTATTCTACTCTATTTTGTTCTATTTTACGCTGTTCTACTCTACTGTATTCTACTCTGCTCTATTCTATTCTACTCTACTGTATTGTACTCTATTCTATTCTATTTTACTCTGTTCTACTCTACTCTGCAGTAATATGTCTGCCTGATCTGGTCGTAGTAGATTCTTCGCTCGCTCCTGTTTATTTCCTCTCAGTCGTCTCATCTATTACAGATCTGCGTGTTTCAGATCTGTGGTTTTACAATAGTCTTTACACATTTAGAGCAGCTGGGGCTGAAGTGTATCATCCGTTCATTAGGTCTGCAGCCTCTAGACGACACTTCCTGCTCTCTAGTCCGGTTACTATAGCAACAGCCAACACCATCTTCTTATCTTTTTACCGTATAATAACAGATGTTCATGTCGCATTAGAGACATCGATCAAAAAGCACATCTCGTTCCGTTCTTCGGGCCCAGGGTTCAGAGGTGAGTCTGAACTGAGCCAGCGTTCCTGACATTCACTGACAGTTTGTTTAAAGTAGCCGGAGGTGAAGCTGTGGTTTCCTGATAACATCCTGACACTCGAACATACCATCAGACATGGGCGTAGGTCAGATTTGGTGTCTGAGACTTCACCCCCTGTATTCTGGTGAATTTTTCTGTTTTCTGTTCTGTCACTTTATAGCAGACGTGTTGAATAACCTCTCAGCTGGCATGTCTGTTTCTGCATGTGAAATCTGACGCCATGGCAACGTGGCCCTATTGTTTATCTGTTGCTAGGTAACCCACTTCAATGATGATCCTATGATTCTGGGCACAGCAATGAGATTTACCGCTGGGAGGCTATTGTATTCCTAAATTACTAATATCTCCCAAAATGTTGGTCCTGTCAACTTGCGGTTTTTGCTAGTCTCTTCCTCAACCAAAAATACATAAATCTGACAAACTGCAGCAGTCAGCTGTGTACGGATGTAGTGTGATGCCCGAGACACACAGAATCCACTTCCCTTTTATAGTATAGTATAATAATAATAATAATTATTATATCGCTACATATAATTACTGTGGGCGGCTTCCAAATTAGCAATTACCATTAGTTCTGCTACAGTATAAAGTAATGTCATCTGCATAAAGAAGAATTTTACACCAGTAGCAGAGCAGGTATACAGTGTAAACTCCACAGGTCCCAGGACTGACCCTTGGCTCCTCCTATTTACAGTAGTGGGTAAACTGCTTTACATGATTAAGCATTCCTTTTGTTTTCACTGCAGCCGCATACGGAGTTAATATCCCCGAGTTCATCTGAATGTGTGTTTTGTTTTTTTTTTTTGTTTTTTTAGATACACCCGGGAGGCAGGTGTTCGCTCCCTGGAGAGGAAGATCGGGACCATCTGCAGAGCGGTGGCTGTGAGGGTCGCTGAAGGCCACGCCCTCTCCAGTCCAGACTCCGCCCCCCAGATCCCTGTGCACCAGGACGGTGAGCCCCTCAGATCCATGTGTTTATGTCTGTGACGGTGGGGGGGTGGGGGGGTCCGATCACAGCCGCTCACTTACCCACATGAACCTGTGGCTTCAAACAAACACCAACAAGTACCGGAAATAGTGTGAATTCAGGAGCTTTTAAAGGTTGAATATGAAACCCCTGTGTGTCCATGTAGAGCAGGGTGTCAAACATATGGTCAGAGGGCCAAAGCCGGCCCCAAACCTACAGGATGGCAGAGTCATGTTAGTGCAGGTTCCACATACAGACCAGTATGATCTAAACTGGGTCAGACCAGTGAAATAATCGACATTATAAAAGCCAAGTGGCCTCTGTGTGTGTGTGTGTGTGTGTGTGTGTGTGTGTGTGTGTCAGGAATCCCACATAATCCGTCCACAGCTGACTGCTGCAGTTTGTCATACTTACGGATTTTTGGTCAAGGATCAGACTAATAAAAATGGAGAGGTGATAGGACTAATATTTTGGGAAATATTAATAATTTTGAAATACAATAGCCTTACAGTCACGTTGCTATGCCCAGAACGCTTTGGCGGTGACCGCTGGACAAACGCGGTACAGCATGCACAAACACAGAACAGCATAAAAACCACCACATCTAGAACCCGTGGAACCCCACAGGTGAACGCACAAGTAACATAACCTGTACATAATGACAACTATAAAATTTTCTAAAAAAACCACATTAAAATTTGGAAAATATTTACATTTACACACTATTCTTTTATATATATATATATATATATAAAAAGTGAATAACCTGAAAAAATGTAAATGTCATGTGAACGAGTGTAATTTTAACAATATTATGCCTCAACTAATCATTTATACATGTGCATTACACACAATGTTACACAAACACTTGGTAAAAGGCAGAATATTGTTTTAAGAAATACATATATATTCTTGTTTTTGTAAAAAAAAAAAAAGTGAATAACCTGAACAAATACAAACATGAAATATCTTAAATGTATAATGTATATAAATGTATAATATAAATAAGTGTAATTGTACCAATATTCTGCCTGTTATTAAATGTTTTGTGTTTTTGTAGACCCACTGTGATCTGTAAGTTATAATGAACATGTGTAAATTACAAACTGAGGCAGAATATTGTCAAAACTGCACTTAATTTTCTCCAGAAATGTCAAGTTGTTCATGTTATTCACATTTTTTAAAAGATAATTTGTAGATGTAAACATTTGCATAAAGTAATATTTTTCCCTTTAAAGCATAGAGAAAAGTTTCAGTTTGTCAGTATTTACAGGTTATTGTGTTCGTATTTTACTGGTCTGATCACTTTGAGATCATAATGGGCTGAATGTGAACCCTGAACTAAAATTAGTTTGACAGCCCTGATGTAAAGTTTATGTTGGAGTCTGTTTTGTGTTGCCGTTAGCTAACGGCATGTATGACACACACCACAGTAGCGTCTTTTCTGTTTGTTTTTGTTCCATCCATTCAGGTTGAAATCAGTTTTGATGACGTTGGAAAATTCCTGTAAAATGCAGCAAAACTAAGAAAACAGTCCTGTTTTGAAAAGATGAGTAGAAAATAGATGGAATACAAGAGCAAACACACTATACATAATAAATTACAAATATAAAAACAAAACTGGTTAAAAATCGATAGATAGATAGATAGATAGATAGATAGATAGATATAGATAGATAGATAGATAGATAGATAGATAGATAGATAGAT
>JAPQRP010000025.1:32273290-32286327 GCA_037367295.1 Apogon hyalosoma
ACCCCTCCACCCCCCCTCTGACCTGATATCAGTCACAGGACCCAGATTATCTGAATTCTGGGAGCCGTCACGAGAGCTGCTCACTTTAACTGCATTACCTCCATGTCGGTCACGTTCAGTCGTTCCGTTCCGTTAATCCCTCGTCCAGACGGATCCTGAACCACACAGCAGTGCTCGCACAGATCAACGCCACAAACTGCCACTAAATCATGCTCATCACGTTTAAGATCTGCACGTAACGCTTTGTCTATTAGTATCGAGATTCTAAGTAAAAAGAGGAGCTGATGAGGAAAGATTTGACATCACGAGTTTCAGTGGAATGTCACACATTCAGCCCAATAGGTCAGACAAGTACAATAATAACATAATGACCTAGAAATAAAGTGAAGTCCAAATTTATCTCTTTGCTGTAGAGTTAAAAAAGTATATTTATATTATGAAAATGTTCACATTGTTTACAATGTTCAAGAATAACATGAACAACTGGAAATTTCTTAAGAAAAACAAGTGCAATTTTAATAAGTGGTTCCAGGTACAACAAACCCCGCCCCTCGCACATATTGTAGCTTATTTTGGCATCGATCCAGCTGGTGTCATGATGTCTATGCATGTGCTGATGTCATATCAATTGCCTCTATATATGCGCCAAGTCTGAAATAAACTGAAACAAAATTGATGTTTTTATAAACATTTGACATTTCACCCATTATAAGTAAATAGGAGTAGAAAAAGACTCAAATATCCATACATTTTTTTGAAACTTTCACCTACTTTTCCCAAAATGTAATGACATCTATTCTGCATCACTGGCAGTCTATGAACCCGATTTGGTCTGAATTCAACTGATAGTTTTGCTGCTACAGACATTTGAAATTTCACCCATTCTAAGTAAAAGGGGGAAAAAAAGATTTTAAGAATTCATTAAAAAAGTTCAACTCTGACCTACAGTTCCCAAAATGTAATGAGATCTGTTCTGGCTCACTGGCAATCTACAAACCAAATCTCGTATGAATGCAATCAATAGTTTTGCTGCTAAAGTCTTAAAAAACAAAAACCGACCCAAAAACAACACCCCTTGCCTCCCCTTTGGGGGGGGCGTAAAATATTCTGCCTCAGTTTATCACTTACACATGTGCATTACAACTTATAGATCACAGTGGATCTACAAATACACAAATCATTTAATAACAGGCAGAATATTGGTACAATTACACTTATTTCTCTTCAGACATTTCAGGTTGTTCGTATTTGTTCAGATTGTTCACATTGTTTGTGAAAGGATGGTTTGTAAATGTTAATGTCTTCATGTATTGTTACTTTTTTTTTACACTAATGACAAACAAAAAAAAAGTGATGTCATTATTTATAGGTTATAATGATAGTATTTTACTGGTCTGTAAGTGTCCCCTGAACTCAAAGGAGTTTGACATCCTTGATTATTATATTCAGTATAAATATTGTATTTCACAGATTCATCCTCAGGGCCGGATTGGACCCATTAGTGGGCTGGTTCTGGCCCACGGGCCCTAGGTTTGACACCCATCATCTACAGCGTTACATTTTACAATCTCAACATGTTTTAGTTTCAATGCATTTGAGGGGACTTTCAGATTAGGTTTTGCATCATTGTGCAGCTTCATAAAACAGAGAAAAGATTCCCCTGGTGAATTCATTGATTAACGTTGTACAAAACAAATACAACAAAAGAAAAAAATCATGTAAAAATGACAGAAAAGCACACCTTTAGTCTAGGATTTCATGATGTGGTAAAAAAACATCTAAAGTAGAGATGAAGACGAATACGACGTAAAAGATGTAACAAGACAAAGACAACAGAAGAGACTGAAGCATGAGGTGACAATAATGCACAGTCATGAGAACATACAAGATCTAAACAACGTGATGCATGGACAGAAAAACGAAAAAAAAAATATATATATAAAAGATAAGAATACTAAAATGATAAGACAAGATTAAAAAAACATTAATCTCATTGAGGTCTAGTTCTGAGGCTACATTTTATGATTTTAACTGTTATATAACAAACCAAAAACGGCAACAAATGACATTAGACACAGATTTGAGCAGTTTGATGTTTTAATTCCTTTGACGTAAATGGATGACATTCACAGGCACCATCTTACAAAACTTCCTCATGCCTTAAGTTACAAAAGTACAAACTGAAACATCAGTTTCACTCCCGTCTTTCACAACTGAACGATCTGAACCTGTGTGTTAGTGTCCGACTGTTGACGCTCTCCTCTTTGCTGTGTATCACGATGCATACACTTAAAACATTAATGTGTTTAGGACACAAAGCAGCGTGGGAAATTACTGCACTATTTTACTGTAAATGAGACACGGTGGAAGTGCTGATGCGACAAATCAACACATAACACACACACTGGGTGACCGTTGACAATAAGGCCTGGGCTCAGATCTGGCTGATTTCCAGAGCTCTGACTCGGAGCTCAGCTGGTGTGTCACGACCGTCTGATCCGACTATCAAAGAGGTTTATTCTACTTCAAAAAGTTCATGGAAAAAGAACACAGATAATTTCACCAATTTTGATGGGAAATCATCCAACACCCGCCTTACCGTCCCGATTTAACCCCACCCGACTTGTTTTTGTTTCTAAACCTGAAAAAAAAAAAAAAATCATTCAAAGGTTCACGTTTTCCATCAGTTGAAGATGTAAAAAAGCTGCTTTGACCTGGTTTAACCCATAAAGACCCAGTGCTACTTGTATGGCAGTTCCCAAATGACTTTTTCTCTCCATTTAACACTTCTTAAGTGATTTGTCACCAATTATTATAATATTACAGTGTATTTTGTATTTTTTCCCAGTGTGAATCAGGTAGTTTCCTTCATTTAATTGTTCATAAAATCTCAGAGTAAATTCAAAGGTTATTACGTCAAAAACAGAGAAAACGGAAAATGAAGTGACTTTTTCAGCAAAATCTATCATGAACTGAACATAAACCCAGTGTGTCCATCCACTGTCATTAATCCAACTCCATGGGTTTTACTGGCGAATCAATGTTGGAGAAGATGACGGTGTTTCCACGGCAACTACGGAGCCTCTGAACGTCCAAATGGGTCATATCTGATGACCACGAAAAGATGGTAAACTGTATTTTATACCAATTATTTCCATGTATTGATAGGATTAGTGGATCAACAGTATTAAACAGTTTAGATCAGTAGATGGTTTAGGTCGATGGTGGATGTTTGGGTCTTTATGAGTTTCACACAGAGGCTCGAGGCTGTTATCACCTCTTGCAGAAGTGTATTGACCTAGAGGGAGCATATGCTGAAAAATAAACATCATAAATTAAACTGTTTTTTCCAACGGTCCTGTTTCCATGAACTTTTTGAAGCTTCCTCATACATGAACTCATCCATCGGCTTGGATTTAGGTCACTGAGGCCATGTTCACGCTGCGGGTCTTAATGTAATTCACATGTTTTGCTGAAATTTTGATGCATTTCTATAGCGTGGTTGTTCATGTTATTATTACCCCCCCAAAAAAAAAGAGGAGGCATGGGGTATTGTTTTTGGTTCGGTTTGTTTGTTTGTTTACACTTTAGCAGTAAAACTATTGGTTGAATTCATACTAAACTGGGTTTATAGATTGCCACTGACTCAGAATAGATGTGATTACATTGTGGGAAAAGTAGGTCAAAGTTTTTTGTTTTTTTTTTTTTTACAAACTTTTATGAATTAAAATCTTTTTTTTCCCCCATTTACTCATAATGGCCAGAATTTCTGACATCAGCACACGCATAGACATCAGCTGGATCGACGCCAACATAAGCTACAATACGTGTGAGGGGCGGGGTTTGTTGTGCCTGGAACCACTAGGAATGTAAATGTAAAAGTGACGTCACATGCATTAGCGATGCATAGGGATCTTTCCGGGTCCCGCCTCCTGTGATGTCTGTCGCATTCCAATCATGCCAAAGTCGGATGAAATGCGACACGACGGTTCAGACTGAAGTCACACTGTAAACCGTATAAGACAGTGTCCTGGTTTCGAGCCGTTCCAACCATCATAAATACGGGAAAACGGTCCGATTTGGGCCACTTGTACCTGCAGTGTGAACGCAGCCTTACAAACCCTGAGTTGCGGCTGAAGGATGCTGGTATCCTTCCAGTTTTGAGCCTGAACTTTCCAAATACACGTGGTCCTGTCACACTTTATCGAGGATGGTCTTAATTTGTCACCTGATCTGTTTTTCAGAGAACTGCACAGACTGTGTTGTTAAATGAATAAATAAATGAATGCGCCGTCGGAGGATTCCTACACAGCTAATGTTCACCTTAAATGACCCGAGTATTAGTGCATTTACTGTTTTGCAGAGTAATATTATGGGTAATTATAGTGTTAATGTTTCTAGTCAGGAGACTTCACTTATACTGATTATACGACACATCTTCTACTTTCCCTTAAGTCTGATTAAAGTAGGGGTGTCAAACTCATTTTAGTTCAGTCCCCACATACAATAAAAATACATTCTGAAAATGTTTACATCTACAAAGTATCCTTTAAAGAATATGAATAACATGAAAAACCTGGCATTTCTTATTGTAAATAAGTGCAATTTCACCAATATTGAACTCATTTACACATGTTCATTACAACGTACAGATCACAGTGGATCTACAAATACACAAAACATTTCATAACAGGCAGAATATTGGTCAAATTACGATTACTTATGTTTTTAGTTACTTTTTTAATTACTTATTTCTCTTAAGACATTTCAGATTGGTTCATATTTATTCAGGTTATTCACATTTTTTGTAAAAGGATAGCTTGTAAATGTAAACAATTTCATGTAGTTTTCTTTTTTTTTAGTTTTTACACTAAAACAAAGAAACGTTCTGAGTGAAAATCTGGATGATTATGTGAATTAATTAATTAATTAACCAAAATAATGAATGTTACAGGTGAGTTTAATACAACTTTAAGTTACATTTCAACCATATATTAAACACTGAAAGTTTAATCCTTTCCACTAATGTCTAATAAATTAACTTTCGCCCTAAACATGTTCTGTTCTGACCTGAGTTACCACATATTTTTCATGGTCACCATCATCTGTAAATATTTAACTCATGTTAGATCATGGGGCCACAATCAGCCCAATATATGAGTTGAACCAGTAAAATAATAACATAATAACTGATAATGACAACTACAACATTTTCTGTAGGTTTTAGAGTGAAAAAAGTTAAATTTTATTATGAATGTGTTTACATCTATAAAATATCCTTTAAAAAAAAAGTGTGAGGAACCTGAACATCCACAAACAGCCTGAAGTGTCTTAATAAAAATAAATGCAATTTTAACAATATTCTGCCTCAGTTCATCATTTACACATGTACATTAAAACGTACAGATCACAGCGGATCTACAAATACACCAAACATTTAATAACAGGCAGAATATTGGTACAATTACATTTACTTCTCTTCATTTCAGGTTTTTCACATTTGTTCAGGTTATTCACTTTTTTTTTGTTAAAATGGACAGTTTGTAAATATGAACATTTTCATCTAATTTTACTTTTTCCACACTAAAACCAAGATGTAAATAACACACAGAAAAGATCATCCCTTGTTGAATTCATTGGTTAATATCATACACAACAAACAAAAGAAAAATCATGTAAAACTTACAGAAACTCGCACCGTTTTACTTTATTTTACACTAAAACAATAAAAATGTGGAGTTGTTACTGTTTATGGGTTGTTATGGTAGTATTTTACTGGTCCGACCCACTTTAAATCATACTGACATCTTTGATTGTTAGTATCTTTAGTGTAATTTTTGCATTTAATCCATCTCACAGACCAGATCGGACCCTTTGGGCGGCCGGTTTTGGTCCACACCGTATGTTTGTCCCTGCGCCGTAGATGGATGAGGTGTTTTCCTTCCCGTCATGAGGCGTGTTTATGTCCACTTTGCATGTGCTGCTGGTGAACTGACAACAGCAGCTGGAACTCACACAGAACAAACGGGGTCAAGGGATGCCAAAACTGTACTGACTGGAAAGCCGGGTCAAAGGTCACGGAGGCAGCCAAACACATCCAGCAGCAACTCAAGACTGTCACTGACAACGACGTCTATTTCTGAACCGGCCAGACAGCTCGGTCAACGATAATCGAGTAAAGCGCGTGTGCACACGTTCAGGGAAATGGGTTGAACAGTTACAGTATTTATGAAGGAAACACAGTCGTTACCGTGACGACAAGCGCATGTTTGCTACACGACGGACGCGACGAAAATGTGTCAACACTGTTTTATGGAAAATCCAGTTTGAGAACTTCTTCCATTTTTACTCATGTCATTCCTGTCCCTGACATTCTGGGATTCCTTGGATGACAAATTGTATTTTACATCAATTACTGTCATGTTTTGATAAGATTAGGGGATTATTGAACAGTTTAGATCAGTACATGGTTTAGGTGGACAGTGGATGTTTGGGTCTTTATGGGTTAAAGTAGTGACTTGTCTCCCACTAAAAGAGTCACAATCCCATCCAGTGAACTGCCTGAAGACTCATATTAAAAGAGATTTATAGATAAAATTTTAAAAGGTAAAGTGTTTTTCTGTTTTTTTTTTTTATAAACCACTCACAGGCCAAGTCAGTGTAACATTATTACACTTTGTATTATGACATGTAGCTAATGTTTAGTGTTTTTATGACTTGTCGGAGTTTCTTCTATGGTTTTTTTCATGAGTAAAAACAAATCCAGAGTGTTTTCCAGTCGACTGTGACAGCTGCTGCTTGTCTAATGACGTCAACACTTGCACGACTCATAAACACAGGAATCTTTTCCCTCATAAGTTACATGAATGCGCCATCAGCCGTTACATCGTTTTCTGCGTCGGACCTGCAGAAAAGATTAAAAATAACTGTGAAAAAAACTTTTTTCAGCCCCAGAGAACCACGGGAAATCTTTGGTCGTTACAGAAGCCCATTTCATTCAAAGAGAAAAGATCCTGTAAAACTGCAGTTTGTCAAAAATGATGACAAATATCAAAGTCAATTATTATTATTACTTACATAGTTACATTACTTTTATATCATTGTTATGACTACTTTTACTGTTATCACTTTATTATAACTTTTAACCTGGGATTATTAAACTATACACATTATGCATATTATAATATATTATAATACGCTATTTATTATTATTTATTATTTCAACTTTGCTACTTGTAGTTTCTTCTAGTACTTTCCAGTGTGAAATTCCAGTTTTTCTCTAATGTAATCTAATCTAGAAATTTCAATATTTTGTGATACTAAGCTAACATTTGACTTACGTGATCTTTGTTTAACCACAGTGGCTGGAATTGGCTTCCACAGGTTATTAAAAACAATTTAAAAAAAGAAAAAAGTCTTAAATTGTTTACTTACAGTCAGACCCATGTCTACAAACCAACTGAGCAGAAGCTGATAGAAATGATGTAGAACTGACTACGAAGTAAAAACACCAGTAAAAACAGTCCCTGCGCTGTGGTGATGACATTCAGCTAAAAACAATGTTAAATGACATCAATCAACACTGTGACTCTGACAGGAGACGTGTCAATAACGACTATTTCATTCCACCTTTCACTGGGTTGGATAGATTATTAGGCAGCAAGTGAACATTTAGTCGTCGAAGCAGCAAAATGAGCAACGAAGGGAACTGAGTGACGTGGACAGGGTTCATATTCTAATGGTAATGACCGGGTCGGAGCCTGGTTTCCTGGTCTAGGCTTCAGCGTGTTGACTGTCGGGTTCATTTTGTTTACAGTCATATTCTTCTTTTATTCATTTTGTTGTATATTTTAGCCCGTTTTGTTCATCCTCTTGACTACTGAGTTCGTTTTGTTGACTATCACATTCTTTTGCATTCATTTTTAAGGTTAGTTTGATCAGTATTTGTTCATTTTATTGACAACTGAGCATCTACGGGAGCTGTTGGACAAATCAATCCAATCCATGGAGGTCCAACTCTCTACTTCTGGGACTAATGTATTCTTTCTTATTTGTTGGTTAGTTTAGTCAGTTTTTATTTACTTTTTTTCCATTTTTTGTTCATTCTGTTGACAATTATGTTTTTTTTTAATATATATTTTGTTAAATTTGTTGTATATTTTCGTCAGTTTTTGTTCATTTTAGTGCATTTTGTTGACTATCGTATTCTTTTGCATTCATTTGTAATAATTGTTTTTGTTGAGTTTGATCACTATTTGTTAATTTACGGTCACTTTATTACCTCCACGAAGGCGGTTCTGTTTTCATCAGGGTTTGTTTCTTTGTTTGTCTGTTAGCGAGATAACTCAAAAAGTTATGGAAGGATTTTGATGAAATTTTCAGGAAATGTTGAAAGTGGCGTCTGTGGGAGGTGATGGACAAAGAAATCTGATCCATGGAGGTCTTCCTCTTTACTTCCCAGACTTCATGGATCTGCTGTAATGTCTTGGTCCAGATACCACACACACCTGTAGTGGTTTGGTGGAGTCTAGGCCTTGGGTCAAAGGTGGTTTTGTGAAAAAAAAGGGGCCCTACACGATATTCAACAGGTGGTAATAATGTTCTGCTCCCATAGATGCTGGATTGGTTGAAATGTGGTTGTTCAGAAAGTTGCTCAGATCCTACTTTTGACCATTTTGCTGTTTCTGTATCGAGGCTTGGAGCAGTGAAATATATCTGGTGAAGTAAATGGCCCCTAACAGTGGATTTGTCCATATATAAATACTAGAAATGTCCAAAACTAAGTGACCACCCTCAAACTCCACTGCATCCAAACACAAAGATGAAAGTTCATTACAGAAGCACAAAACTAACCTAGAAACCCAAATATGGGCATCAGGTATTTAAACAACCCCTTCTAATTGTGCATTACAGTATATTAGTGATTACATATTTCGTTTATAAAGTGATTTGTCACCAAGCAGCAGATCAAAGTAATCATTAAAAATGAGGAATGTCTCTTAAATTAAAAACAGATCAAACCCTATGTGTTCGTTGGTTCGATGTAACCGGACTTACAGCAGGTCGACGATACCGGTGTGCAAACGTGAAGCAGTTCAGAGATGACGCGTCCAGGTCACACTCGGATTCGGAACATGCCCTGGTTCAGCTGGAGGCGGAACAGTTTACAGTTGGCGAAGCGAAGCGCAGCGCAGCCGGTTTTGGAGAGGTCGCTGGGTAACATGGGCCGGGTGCGATGCCACGTCCCCGTGCTGCGACGGAACTCCCGGATGTAGTCGAAGCTTGTACCTGTGCACACGACAAACATCAACCGCAGGTCCAGCTCTGCACCTTGTTTTACTAATCTTACCTGTATATATCCTATATGGCCTGTATATATCCTATAAGTATGTATAGCCTATATTACCTGTATATATCCTATATGGCCTGTATATATCCTATAAGTATGTATAGCCTATATTACCTGTATATATCCTATATATAGTCTGGAATTTCCCTTGTGGGACAAATAAAGGAATATCTTATCTTATATTACCTGTATATGTCCTATATTGCTTATATATATATATATCCTATATTAGCTGTATATACCCTAATATTGCTTGTATATATCCTATAAGTATGTATAGCCTATATTACCTGTATATATCCTATATTAGCTGTATATACCCTTAGCCTATATTACCTGTATATATCCTATATTACCTGTATATATCCTATATTACCTGTATATATCCTATAAGTATGTATAGCCTATATTACCTGTATATATCCTAATATTGCTTGTATATATCCTATATTACCTGTATATATCCTAATATTGCTTGTATATATCCTATAAGTATGTATAGCCTATATTACCTGTATATGTCCTATATTAACTGTATATATCCTAATATTGCTTGTATATATCCTATAAGTATGTATAGCCTATATTACCTGTATATATCCTAATATTGCTTGTATATATCCTATATTAGCTGTATATATCCTTTAAGTATGTCATATATTGCCTGTATATATGTATGCATATATATCCTACATTACCTGTATATATTCTTATTTGTTGTATACATTTCTCATCTGTAGTATAGTAATCGTTTGTATATTTCAGTAGTTTTAATAGTACTATAGTTGTATATATGTATATTTAATATTTTATCCAGTAGCTTTTTGCACATGCCTACATTTTTCAGTATTTTGTGTGACATTTTCATAGTTTTTTTTCTTTTTTTTTTTTTTTTTTAAGGCTGGGGGTGTTGTGTTCATCTGGTGCTCACCTGTGTCCAGGTCTCCGACCACGTAGATGCAGGCGCCGATGGGAACGGCGCCGTACACGAAGGACGAGCTGGTCTGGATACACAGGTTCTGGTCGTCCAGAAACATCCACCTGCACCGTCACACAACAACACACAGGTCACAGACAGAACCAGGCACCGGCACGGGGGCTTCAACTGGATTCAATCTAATGATGCTTTATGTTCCTCGTGTCTTTAGTTAAGAATGAAGAAAAAACAAATGAGGAGGGAAGAGAAACAGTCACCCTTCAATAATAATGTTCATCATGTTTATGTAACATCTACAACAGGGGTGTCAAACATATGGCCCGTGGGCCAAAACTGGCCCACCAAAGGGTCCACACTGAAGATATGAACAGTCAAGGAGAAAATCATTTCAGTTCAGACCTGTAAAACAAAATCATCATCTATAAATAATAACTACAAACTTTTGTCTTTGTTTTAGCATAAAAAAGTTTAATTACATGAAAATATTTACATTTACAAACTATCCTTTCACAAAAAATGTGAATAAGATGAACAAATACAAACATGAAATGAAATGTCGTAAGAGAAATAAGTGTAATTGTACCAATATTCTGCCTGTTATTAAGTGTTTTATGTATTTGTAGATCCACTGTGATCTGAAAGTTGAAATGCATGTGTGGAAATGACAAACTGAGGCAGAATGTTGTTAAAACTGCACTTATTTTTCTTAAGAAATTTTGTGGGGGTTTTTTGTTCAGGTTATTCACTTTTTTTGTGAAAGGATAGTTTGTAAATGTAAACATTTTCATAATTTAATTTTACTTATTTGCATTAAAACAAATAAATACAAAAGAAAAGAAACAAATTTGTACCTCTCATTATTTATAGGTTATTATTTGACTGGTCTGACCCATTTAGATCATATTGGTCTGAATGTGGAACCTGAACTGGAATGAGTTTGACACCTCTGATCTAGACTCACACTTATGGTTGTCCACTAGAGATCACTTGACAGAGTGAAAGTTTGGAGAACAGACAAGTATTTTACTGAAGTGAAAAAAAAAAACATACAACACCTCTGTTTTTGGACAGTTTGTACAGTTTGAATTTTATTGTTCTGAGTATATTCAATGTAAAACAGGTTCATTGCAGCCAAAGATACTGTTAAACTATTCATCTTTGTTTCCAAAAATCTGCTAGTTTTCCCCAAAAATAGTTTTATTGTCACAGTTACAACAAGATTTTTTGCATGTTTCATATTTTTATTTGGTAACATATTGTCTAAAGATCTAGTTGAACTTATTTGCATTGTTTAAGTAAAAATATACGTACTTTTTCATTTGCACAACAGATTATTCAACAAAAAGTAAAAAGAATGATTATAATGTTGATGTTCCTTTCAATACTAGTTATAATTCAACCAAGTTTACAGTCTTGTTGGGGTTTGTGGGGGCCAGGAGGAAACATTTGAGAACCACGGATTCAATTTATGATTCTCGAAGAGGAAATAGTGTGAAAAAATGCATGAAGGAAGAAAAAATGCTGCATTCACTCCACAAAGACGTGAATCTGCAGTGTCTGCTGAAAAAGGGAAGGTAGTAAGGGGTGGAATTATTATTTTACAAATGTCTGATATAACCACAAGTACGTTTATTTTCATTAGATTTTAGAAAAGTCTTTTGTGTAAATGTGTTTTGTGGTTCACAGAGCATTGACAGTACTGAGGTAATACTTGAAACAAACCCATTGATTTACGTCATTAACCTTTGACCTTTGCGGAGTATTCACATTCAGAAATCTTTATTTGTCCCCAGGGTTTAATTTAAGGCACATGTGAGCAGCATGACTTGAAAACAGGACAGTACGTATAAAAACAGAGCACTCATTAAAAAAGATTTAAGTAAAGAAAAAAAAATATATATATATATAAACAGTATATCCAGCACAGACAGTGTAAACAGGAGCTGGAGGGGTTATATTATATTCACATGTTATTGTAGAGGAAGCAATGGATGATAAATAATAATAATAATAAATAAAACCCCAGCAGACGGCAGGTCCAGGACAGCCTGCGTAGAACAGACATACTGACCTCCGTATCTCGTCATGGTAGAACTCAGACTTGCACGTCAGCATCTGCCGCTGCTCTGGATTGTCGTTCTCTTGGCTTCTCACGCCGCCGAACACGTACAGCTCCTGTCCGACGCCGCACGCCACCGACCCGAACCTGAACGCAAAACCAGTCAGAACGTCAGGAAGTGTGTGTAATGGACGGCACACCTGGAGCGGCTGATCAGGACCAAGGCCCAGGCTCCTGGAGGCTGCGCCGGATAGACTTCAGAGTCCAAGTGTCTTTATTTGTCTCCCATGGGAGAAATTTGTTCTGGACAGAGGGGTTCCGTTGCACACAAACCACACATACGCCAACGTACAAACACATTAAACCCAGAATAAAATACATAAGTAATCTATAAATAAGTGGGATAAAAGTGCGATGCATTATTACATTAGTTAAAAACATTATCGGTGCCAAAACACTACTTTAGTTGTTTTGGCACCATTTTGGACCAACGTTACTACAACAGTGACTATTTTAGTTCAGGAGCCACAGACACCCTGAAATGAACTAAAGTGGATCCAACCAGTAAAATAATAACATAATAACATATACATAATGATAACTCTGTTCTTTTGTCTCTGATTTAGAATAAAAATATTTTAAAAATAAGGAAAATTACATTATGAAAATGTTTACATCTGTTCCAAGTGTGT
>JAPQRP010000025.1:32286427-32300689 GCA_037367295.1 Apogon hyalosoma
GGTCAGTGGGATCAGGGTTTGGGTCACAGTGGAACCAGAACCAGAGCGATTCTGTTAAATAATAAAATGAGAAGATGGTGCTTAGCTGTAACAGTCAAATACACTTGTTTTTGTGAAAAAGTATGTGAGAGTTTAATATGCATCGCCAGTTAAGACATGAAATGTTATACTTTGTGCAGTTTTACATTAAGCACATTCTGTTTTTGTACTTGTGACTAAGATTCAGACATTTTATGACCAATTCATGCACACTTTTTCATATACTTTTTCTTGCCTATGTATGTTCTAGTTTCTAGTCCTGCACAATATATTGTTTAAGAACAGTCACTACTTCACATTGAAAAATCATGCAGTGTGAGGAAAATAGCCCAAATCTGCCAGTTTTCTTCATGCTTGATATAAAATGAAAACTCCTGCAGTTCTTATGTTTCATGTGTGTCTGCTACATGATTGACTACACATTCTTTAAGGAAGTTTGTTGTGATAGCAAAGTAAAAACTTAAAAAAAAAAAAAAAAAATCAGCTTTTTAAAATTATTTTGTATCCATATCCAACAAATCAAACTCCTTTTCCTGTACTTCTTCATATTACAATGCTACCCCTGAATAAAATAACTTTTGGTGTGCAGTCCTACCCTCTCTGCTGTGCATCTTTTTGTTATGCATCTTGTTTTTCTACAAATTTGCCAATGTGTGTTAAAATTTAGAGTGTAATTTGTTAAACTGCATCTCTTGTCTTATTTGTCTTATCCATCTTGTTCTGTTTTTTTTTTTTTTTTACTTTTCATATATTTATACTTGCTTTTACATATTAGACATTCTTTCTGTGAAGAATTCCATTGTACAGGGAACATCTTTCCTCACCGTGCATGTGACAATCAACGCTTTGAACCTTGGATTAAATCCTGAATGCTCTAAACAATTAGAAAACTGTTCTATACTTTACAAATCCACTGCCTAGTTTAACTGGATGTATTAAGGACTTCTCAGCTTCGTCGTCTGTTTCATTAAACGTGTAGCCAAACATAGAAAGTTAAATTATACTGGCAGTGTATTTATATGACTTAAATTAGTTATCTATAGTCTGCTACATTTCCTAAGTGATATTAAAGAAGGTGGGGTGATGCAGACCAAGAATAGGCACAAACAATCACTTGAAGTTGCCACACCTAAAAGATCACGCACCACTTTGACTTGGAAAGCCTCCACACTTACTTCACCACTGAAAATGTATTCTAAGATGTCCTTCATGATGGCCATAGACACCCCCTGCAGCTCGATCCTGTAGGTTGACCCATCTTCCTTTGGAGGATTGTAGTTTAGCTTGGTCCTAACATTAAAACACCAACACAGCTGAACATTCCACACCTGCATTTTTCCCCCATTTTGGGCAGTTCCACTGTCACTGTGGACACACCCATGTTACTTCAACACATGCTTTCATGGCTGATGTGACTGGCAGATTCAAAAGGTGGAGGTTCTGACCTGATATAAGGACTGGCAGCGGCTAAGATGTTCTTCTGGACAGGCAGCTCCTCTCCATCCACCACCAGCAGCGCGTCGTGGAAACTCTGCTCCTGCCAGAAGGAGCGAAGGACCCGGAGCAGTTTCTGGGAGTGCTGTGGATCCGACACCCTCGAACCCGAATCGGGCATGTCTGGGCCTGCTATAGTCCTGAACCCTTCCCTTTTAGTCCTGTTTATTGCAAAAGATGATTAAACCTCTGTCAGGTCTGCAACACTTAGAAACAGGGTCTTTCACACAAACAAACACATGCACGAATGAGGTTTTCTCTGCAGTTCTCGACACTGGGACCGTGGTACATGTGGAGCTAAGCTACTAGCAAAACAACAGACATGTCACTAAATAGAAACACACACACTTTATTATTTATCCTGTCAGTCAGAGAATCCCAATAAACATAAAGGCAGTGAGTGTCAGTAAAGTTAGCTTAAACAAACTAGCAAACAGCGCTACACTAACGTTAACACCAGCCTGAAATAGCAGTAAATGTTCAAATTTGTGTCTATGTCATTTAATTCTGCAAGTGTGTGTTTTTACCTGTGTCTTACCTTAATCGAGAAGCGTCTCTGTTCGTCCTAGGCACAAACTGTCCTGTGTTTCCAGGACATGAATCACTCCAGGCTGCAATGTTGAAGGTGGACGTGAAAACATGGGCTGTGGCGCATTCACGGTGCGTACGATTTACCACAGGCTCTCGAATAAAACCAAGTGACAGTGTTTTTACACTCAAAACCCAAAGGGATAAATGTCATTAACGAGCTAGCTACAAGAAGCTTTAACAACTTAATTGAATGAAACCGACCATAGATGTTTGTTTTGATCAAGACAGGTGAGTAATGCGCACACTTCCGCTGGTACTTGAACTCATCAGCTGGGCGGAAAGCATGGAAGATGGGCGGCGTTCCAATTCTAATCTGACAGCCTGTGTTGGAAAAGTAAAGTATGGAACAAATAATTATTCCGTAAAAATAAAAAATATTTATCGATTTATTTATTATTTAGACACGTTTAAGTCTTAAAGAAATCAAACTCTTGAATATATATCGTTAAGAGTTGGAAAGGGCTACGTGGAGGATGAAAAACAAAAAAGTGGAACGCAGCTATTATTAAAAAAAAAAAAAAGTTCGAGAGAGGACTTCCGCTTTTGTTTGCGCTTCTAAACATGTATGACCAGTCGGTATTGCGTTTTATTTTCTATTTCATGGATTTTAAAAACGAAAAAAATTGTATTTTGATGTATTTAGTGGTGGACGTCCTGATTTAAGCACCAAAAAAAGTGCGTCGACAAAAATGTTGATTTTATTATGAAGGGCTGTATTAATGGTTTCCGGTTAGATCTGTTTCCGGTAACAAACTATGCCCGCCATAACTTTGTATTTACGCTCTGTTAGGATGACACTAAGGTAAACACAACTACACGTGTTAAGTCGAACCTTGTTGCTAACTATTTAAAGTTGGAACCTCTTAGACACTGGCGCCTTCTGTGTTATGTTTGCCTCGTGTTCCGTCGTTCTTTCCCCCTGTTCTCAGTATATTCTCAGTATATTAGCTCCATCGTGCTAATGTTTTCCCTCCATCCTCAGCTTGTCGGAGGCGGAAGCAGGAAGAGTGTTTTCCTAAAGTGGACACGAACCCAGTGAAGCCGCGATGCCTCGACCCCTCCAGGGCAGGATGGTTCCATGGATAGAGAGACTGGTCCAGAGCTTCTGCGTCGCGGAGGGCACCGACAGCGGCACCGCGGGCCGGCTGAAGGCTCACGTCGTCGGTGTGGGTCACATGACACAGTCCCAGGCTCAGGGCACCGAGGGCCCCACCGGACTGCTCTTCCTGTCAGATGGGGTGGTCCAGATCCCTGCCGTTCTCACAGCGTCAGCCTGGGACCATCTTCAGGTAGGTACACCGATCAGCCCTGACATCTTAACCGCTGACAGGTAAGGTGGTCTCAGTCAGTGGTGGAGGGTCCCAGCTCCACAGAGTAGAAGTCCTGTCATGTGTTTATTCGACCACACACTGAACCAGCCCGTTTTGATGAGCACAGCTCCTCATCCAGGTAGATCAGGGGTGTCAGACTCCGGTCCTCGAGGGCCGGTATCCTGCGTGCTGTAGATGTGTCCCTCTTCCATCACACCTTTAAGCCATTCCATCATTATCAGGCTTCTGCAGTGTGTGATGGTGAGCTGATCATTAATTGAACCAAGTGTGATGGAAGAAGGAAACCTCTAAAACATGCAGGACACTGGCCCTCGAGGACTGGAGTTTGACACCTGTGAGGTAGATGAAGAGATCATTAGTGGAATCATCTGTGTTAAGGGTACAGGTAGAACCAGTGTACGGCAGGACTGTGACTGTGGAGCTGGGATCACCCTCCACTGGTATGGGATACTTGTACATGTGTAATCATGTGTAATAGCAACAATGGGATGTTTATAATAGAACTCATAACTTTAATCAGTTTTTGCTCGGCGGCTGCTGTGGTCCCAGTTTGTGTCTGTTTCTGTGTACTGTGTGTTGCTTGTTTTTCTTTTTGTACATTTGACTTCAGTTATGGTATTATGTTATCTGTAAGCTGTTTTGGTTTTTTTGTTTGTTTTTCTTTTACCTGCCAATGTGACTCCACGTGGAAATTAGCCGTATAGCTATAATATTTTGCATTTAAATGTGGATGTTCTACAAACTGTCCCATTTTAAAAATAAATCATTCGTTCAGAATTGATGATTTCATTCCAGTGGGACCTTGTCAGTGGGTGGATTTATTACGCAGCAAGTGAACATATAGACCTTGAAGTTGATGTGTTGGAAACAGTAAAATGAGCAGATCCCTAAAGTCCTGGAAGCAGAGACGTGGACCTCCATGGACCGGATTTATTTGTATAATACCTCCCTCAAACGATCAATGGTTCTCAGACTGGGATGTCCCTCCTTAGTCCATATTTGGTCAGTACTAACCACTGCACACCAGGAGCACCTAACAACACCTGCACTTATGGAGATGCTCTCACCCAGTCATCACCTTTATAATATGACCCTTGGCAAAGTCACTCAGTTCCGTATGTTGTTCATTTTGCTGCTTCCAACACATCAGCTTGAAGAACTAAAGGTTCATTTGCTGCCTAATGTATCAACTAATTGAAAGGTCCCACTGGAATGAAATAATCAATTATTTACACTTCTCCCATCAGTGAATGTTGTGGCCAACTGTAGAATCTGACAATACCTGTCACTTTTTATGTCGCAGTATACTGCAATACTGAGCCTGTTTATATGACCATAAAAGTCCGATATCTGGGAGTAATCAGATAATTGTAATAATCAGATTTAACGCATTTATGTGCATGTAAGAAATGCGATAATCAATTAACCCTGGTTTAGATGCTCCAGTCTTGTCAGATTTCTTTCAGAATACATGCCTAGTAATGTTAGACTTGAACTTCATGTTATCGTCCTCCGCTCACATTGGACTACGTAACTTCCCTTCTCTATGATTAATAGTTATTACACATGTGCAGATGTAAAGAATTAAATAAATCAGATTAACCTGTATACATGTAGGAGGACTTCAGAGTATTGGGGAGAAATCCAGGTGTGTTAAGCTTTATCAGATTCAAATCAGATTACACTGTTTACATGGTCACTTCAAGAATCTGACAGTTTCAGAAATCAGATGATGATCGGCATATTGGTGTGAATGTAAACAGGCTCACTGTAAGAAAATGTAGCTTAAAAAGAAATGCAGTGTTTCAAGGTTTTCTGTGATAAGTGTCATACTGTTTTTAAGAGTATTGTACAATGAAATCTAATGATCCTAAAGTGTGTTCATATCTTCTTACTTCTGTATCTTCAGGACCAGGAGGACCGTGAGTGCTTCACCAGCCTGCTCAACACCACGGTGTATATTCACGACTACCAGCTCCAGTTCCACATGGCTCCAGAACAGACCAAGTGTCGGTTCTTCTTGTTGATTGGTGAACTGGCCACCACCTCAGCCGGCCCGATTAAGACCAACACCCCCTGCTGCACGAGCCTTCAGTCGGTCAGGATGAAGATCTGTAAGATGTGGAGATCCCTGCTGGGTCAGGAGGACTCCCAGGGGAGCCAGTACGGGTTCGATCTGTCGGATCTGCTAGGCGAGTGGCACCACGACTGTCTGCTGACCGTCCTGGACGACGTTCGGGAGAAGCTGACGGCGACGAGGAGGAGCCTTCAGCCTGGCACTTCGACGTCCGACCCGTCAGTTGGTGTTACCGCTACGGGCTGGGACCTGGACCGGATCAGGTACAAGGGACTGAAACCTTTCATTGTTCCTATGAAGCAGCTTCTCATCCCAGAAAACCTTCAGCAGCAGAACAGGCAGCAACAGGATGACGATGAGGTACAGAATGAGTTATCGGAGAACAGAAACGCATTCCGACAGTCAGAGAATGTCACACCTTCTGTTGATGAAGCCGAGTGGCGTATATCTGTCCCAGGACTTCTGGACTTACAGAAACAGACCATTGACTGTGTTCCTGAGGAGGAGAATATGCTAGATGAAGATCTATTCGTAAGGATGTCAGACAGTGACGTCAGACCTTTAGTCAATCCGTGGGACATGTTTCCTCGCCCATGTGACACCTCCTCATCCTCTGAAACTTCCCCACCACCAACACAGATCCCCCAGACCAGTCACCACACACACACCGCCTTCACCAGCACCCAACTTCCTGTCCACACCTCAGAGGAATCCCAGCACCTGTCGCTAAGCAAAGCAGAACACAGCTTCTTCCCAGCGTATCAGAAACCACCGCCATCCGCCAGCATCTCCACCCATCCCAGCTCCTCCTCTTCATCAGCACCGGGTCTGACGGAACCATCAAACCCACCCATTTTGGTCCAAAAAAGCAAGACTCAGGAAAAAACAGAGGCGGAAAACACCGATGGGAGTAAATGTAGGAAAGCAAAGAGAAAAAGATGCGATTTAAACCCAGAGATGCTGAGCGTTTTAGTGGAGGAAGAACACGAGGAAGCTCTGATCAGCACCAGCCCTCCGTCGTGGCTTTTTGAATCTCAGGCCGGATCCAAAAAGGGCAGAGCTTCTTTCCAGGGTCAAACCGTCAAAAAACAGACTCCGACCGTGCACAGTGACGGCCGACCCTTCTTCTACTCATACCAGGTGTCTGGAAACAACCTGCTGGACTTCAGCCGGTTCAGCGTTGCAGAATCATTGCTGCACTGGGCTGTGAAGTATCTGATCGCTCCAAAAAACACAGATTATTCATGTAACACGTCAGTGCCTGCAGTATCTGGTGGAACTGAGGTGTCTTCAGCGTAGAGTAGACCTGTTAAGATCTCACCAGCCAGAAAATGAATGATCTTTGTCATAAGTGTTGAAATGTTCATGTAAGTCAAAGGAATAAATACCTAAATAAATATGGATCTCTGAATAGGACATACGATTTTTTTCCTTTTTCTAATTTTTTCATACAAGAATGTTGAGAATTCTGTATGAAAGTCAATGTTTTGCCACGTTAAGAAGACAAACAAGTCTTTTTTTTTTTTTTTTTTTAAACCTTCTGTTTATTGGGGTTTTTTTACACAAAAACAAAGACCATAGTTCTGTTGTTTGAGCCAAAAGTCAAAGACAAACATGCGGAACAAACCCCCCTCCAGATTACAGCAAAGACAAAAATAAATAAATATAAAATAGAAGTACAAAATTCCCACTTTAAATTTTATGAAAAAAATAATAGTAATGATAAATCAAAACTAAGCCACACTAATACTGTATAATACAACACTCAGTCAAGAGAAACATGACAGACTGTACTATTACCATAGACCAGAAAAGGAGTCCACGTCTTTTCAAATGTTAGAGGCTCCAGCTAAAGTCAATGGAATTTCTTCCAGTTTGACACAAACGAGTCTTTTTCAAATTGTAAAGTGTAGTTTCCTGATAAAACATTTGTATTAGATGGTGCATGGAAGTCAAACTTAAAAATGAGATTTTTAGAATTAGAGTTTTGGAGGATGAAAGTAAGGTGATGTTAAAGCGTGGATTTAAACTCAGGATGTTTTAAAGTGAAATTTACTGAGTCATTCACTGGAATTGAGAAGAAATAGTTTTAAATGTTCAATATGAAGAATAGAATCAGGTCCATGTGTGTTTCAACAGGGACACACATGTTCAAATGTTGTCTGTCAGAATGAGCTCATGAATTCACGTTGTATGTCACACCAGTTCTTATGGCATTTGGTGTTCTATACATATGCATTTTCATCCTTTCGAGTGTTATTCAACACCATTTGATTGCGTGTCAATGTACGCCAAGCTCTCCGGTTTACTTATCCGTAAACCCGAACTCTAGCCCTAAAGCTAAGCGCTAATCGTGTGGTATTTGACGTGGTGTGAACATACACGTGGAAGCTTATAACACGTACAGGTGACATGTCAGAAGTGCCGTGTTATCTCTACGCAATTCATGGTATCACACTGGCTCTGTTCAACATCACAGTGGATCTGAAATGAAAACTGAAGTGTGGACTTCTGGCTTTAATTCGATGGTTTTAACAAAAAAAAATACAGCCTTAACTATTTAGGAATTGGAACCATTTTCAGAGGCTCAAAATTGACCTTCAGCTTCATGTCCAGATGTTCTCTGGTTATTCTATGAAAAACAAAGGAGATAAAAGGTGTGGAATTGATTCTAGATGAGCTAGAAGACCTTTTCAGTTCCTGAAGACTGACCTGAGGGCACAAAGACCCACCGACAGTCTGGTGATATTCAGAATACTGTATTAATTCAAGGGGAAATGATTGTGTGATAACATCTGCTCCAAGCAACAAATTATCAGGACTACAGTAACACACACACACATGTTTTTATGTGGGTTTTTTTTGGTCTTTTTATATATAGAAGATTACTGCCTCCTGATTTGTAACTGTCACTTCAGTTCAGTACAAAGTTACACAAGATTTTTTTCAAAAACGTCCATTTGTTCAACATCTTCACAGAATATTTATCAGGACATTAATGATCATAATTCAGTGATGAAAACAGTTTAAATAGTTTCTGTTGTTCTTTTCTTTGTCCAGAAGGTGTCACCAAACAACACACATGTTGTTGAAGGCCAGTTCCATGCAGTGGGTAAGTCAGACTCTCAGCAGCTGTTTATTATCTGATCCAAACTCATGGGCTGTCGTCTGTTTTTAACTGTTGACCAGTTTGTTGTTGCCTCCTTAGTCACTGGTGTTGCATTAGACATGTTGCAATGTTGGGTGTAGTTGCTGGGTGTTGTTTCACAGCTGAGAACAAGCCTCCACCCTCTGAACCGTCAATAAACAATGGTTTTGTAAATTATATTTAATGACACACATACAGCGTCTGTTAATCAAGACTCTGATTCACCTGAAAAACTAACACTTAAACTGGACTGAAATTCAATAAGTTTTCAAAATAAAGTTGAACCTACTTGCACACTTACACTTAACTGTGATTTAAGCCTTAGAGACTGACAACTATTATTTATATTTACATTTATCATAACATTATCCTCTACAGTTAGCATTTTTCAGCAAAAATTAAGTATTTTTCTATATTTAATGTAGTGATAATCTAAAGCAGGGGTGTCAAACATACGGCCCATGGGCCAAAACCTGCCCACCAGTGGGTCTGATCTGACCCAAGGGAGGAATATATAAAAATGCAAAAATTAAGATATTAACAATCAAGGATGTGAAAATCCTTTTGGTTCAGGTTCCACATTCAGACCAATATGATGTAAAGTGGGTCAGAGCAGTAAAATAAGAACAGAAGAACCTAGAAATCATAACCGCTACAAACATTTATCTGTGTTTTAGTGTAAAACAGTAAAATTACACAAAACTGTTCACATTTGCAAACTATCCTTTCACAAAAAAATGTGAATAATCTGAAAAAATATGAGCATGGAAAAAAAAAAAAAGAAAATTACCAAAAAAATAGTCACTTGCCCGATAAAGGGTTAAGAGAAGGAAGTGCAACTTTACCAATATTCTGTCTTTTACTAAATATTTAGTTTATTTGTGGATCCACTGTGATCTGTAAGCTGTAATGTACACGTGTACATGAGAAACTGAGGCAGAATATTATTAAAATTACACTTATTTTTGTTAAGAAATTTCAGGTTGTTCATGTTTTTCACATTTTTAAAGGATAGTTTGCAGATGTAAACATTTTCTTGGCACTTTTTGTTTTTTATACTAAAACAAAGAGAAAAGTTCTGGAGTTGAAAATTTATAGGTTATTATGTTAACCACAATAAAATATTCTCAAATGGATGAAATAATAGAAATATTAGCAACAACTTCAAGGTAGAGGACATCCTAAAACCCCAGAATGAGATCACTGGGTTTTTTCATACCTTTGTTTTAAATACGTACAGTGTTACATGTTAGCATTAAACCCATGCAGGTCTCAACAATACAATTTCCAGCCACTTAGATTAGGCATCAGTTTACATCAGGGGGGTCAAACATACGGCCCGCAGGCCCAAACAGGTCCACCAAAGGGTCTGATCTGGCCCATGGGTGAATTTGTGAAATGTAAAAATTACACTTAGGAAATTGACAGAAACTGACTTTCTGCCAAATTTAGCCTTAAATTCAGCCTTAATTTCCTGAGGGTTCTGCCCAAAAGATCAATAAAGTTCTATTTAATAATATATTTTATTAACTGAACATTAAAACCGATGTCTACGACCACTGACGCTTTTCAAAGTATCCACTGGATGTAAAAAACCCCTAACCCTTTACTAGAACTTTAATAACTCCACCTCTTGGTCCACTTCAGGGCCTCCTTTCAGGGTTCACACACTTGGTCAGCTATCGTCTTCAGAGGCTCTACTCTTCTCAGATGACGCTTATACTTCTGATCGTTCCCTTAGACTCTTTCTGAATTCTGACTGTTGGACACATTCTCTCGTCCCGGGTCTTAAAGGTCATGGGGGTCACATGTGGGCGCCTCAGTTCCCTTTGTGCATTTTCTGTTCCACTGTCTGAATGAACCCAAACCGCAGCAGTTGTCCTTTAACTAATGTCAGATCCGGTGTGATCCGCACACGCCTCGTCCTCGCATGTTAGTTTAGTTTCATTTCCTAATGAATCACTGTCGGTCGAGGGAGAAACAGAGAAAAAAGCGACTTCTGAGTTTATCCACTGAAAGCTCCAAACCCCTAATGTAAGCAGGGCCCAGCTGTGTGCACTTGTAAAGTTGTTATAATCCTCCTTTGACCTATAAACAGGAAAATACATAATATAAAGCATCATGCTCACATCTACAAATAATACACTGTCCATGTTGTCCTTGTAAGGAAATCCAGTCCTGATGAGCAGCTGCCGGTAGATTCTTAAAGGACAATTAAAACACAGCCAGTAATGAGCAGTGGGGACGCAAACACAACTAGTTTACAGTATGTTCACAAAAAAACAAAAAACAGACGACAGCTGCTCCTAAATGTTGGATTTCTTATCGCAATCCGCAAGGAAATGTCCTCAAATGGATGAAATAAGAGAATTAATAGCAACAACTTCAAGCTACAGGACATCATCTCCTAATTTCACTGTACAGACAATCACAGTAAAGTCTGTTCTATTCTATTCTATTCTGTCATAAAACCACAGATTGTTTTTTTCATATATGTACAGTTTTACACGTTTGCATTAAAACCATGTTGGTGTATTTGTTAATATAATTTCCAGCCCCTTCAATTCGACATTAGTTTACATCAGGGGGGTCAAACATACGGCCCGTGGGCCAAAACCAGCCCACCAAAGGGTCCAATCCAGCCCGTGGGGTGAATTTGTGAAATGCAAAAATCACACAAGAAATTGGCAGAAACTGACATTTTCTGCAAACTTCAGCCTTAATTTCCTGAAGGTTCTGCTCAAGGGATCAATAAAGTTTTATCTAAATAACATATAATTAACTGAACGTTAAAACCGGTGTCTACGACCACTGTTGTTTTTCAAACGATCAACTGGATGTAAAAACACTAACCCTTCACTAGAACTTGAGAATTTTTGAAATGCAAAAAATATGAACAATAAAGGATGTTAATATGATCTAAAGTGGGTCAGACCAGTGAAATACTGTCATAATAAACTATAAACCATGACAACTCTACATGTTTGCTTTGTTTTAGTGTTAAAAAAAAAAAAAGTGGCGCTTTTCTGTCATTTTCATGATTTGTCTTTTGTGTTTTTCCTGTGTAATATGAATGTGTTATTATGAACTCCAAAGTTTCCTTTTTGTTTTGGTGTAAAAAAAAAAAAAAAAAAAGAAATTAAAATATTTACATTTACAAACTATCCTTTCACAACAAATGTGACTAGCCTGAACAAATAGGAACCTGAAAAGTCTTTAGAGAAGTGCATTTTTACTAATATTCAGCCTGTTATTAAACATTTTATGCATTTGTAGGAAAATTTGGAGTTCATAATAACACAGAAAAGATCATCCCTTGGTGAATTCACTGGTTAATACTGTACAGAACAAACACAAAAGAAAAATCACGTAAAAAATACAGAAAAACACAAACACAAACAAAGAAAAATGTGGAGTTGTCATTGTTTAGAGGTTATTACAATAGTATTTTAATAACCTGAATAAGATGAAATGTCTTCAGAAAACTGTAATTGTACCAATACTCTGTGTGTTACTAAATGTTTAGTGTATCTGTGGATCCACTGTGATCTGTGAGTGTAATGCACATGTGTACATGACAGGCAGAATATTACTAAAACATCATCAGAACTGTACAGAGCTCATTCTGTATAATGAGAACTTGTCCGTTTGTTGATAATGTGCTTGTAAAGGAGTATTTTCTGCCTCTGAAAACGGTTTGAAACAGACATTGAACTGAACCCTGAGGTGAAACCTGCTCTGGATCATGCGCCAGGCCTTTTGCTCCAGAGCTGTTGTTGCTTTTCAGTATCACTTCATCATCCATCATTTCCTGCATCCTCACATTTTCTCTGAAATTAAATCCATCTCTGCAGAAAAACCCGCTCCCTCTGTCCGCGCGTCCGTTTGGGTTGGACAGGAGGCACCAGGGGGCTGACACGACTTAAAAGAAATTGTTTGGGTTATTTTTCCTTTTATACACTTTGTTTTCATTCGAGTGAACCCACAGCAACTCCCAGAAAGGACTCGGCAATGTTTGCTTGTTCTCTCTGTGTGAGCAACTCCGCGCGTCAGGGGTGGACGTGATATTTCAAACAGCACATCAGTGCGTTTATGTATTGGGTGCCCGGAAATTTTTCCAAATAAACACAGCTTGATTCAACCTGGGTGGGCAGACTTATCAAGCGACTAATTCTATAAACAGATGAGGGAATAACCCGGCACCTCATTGGCTGCTGAGCGGAGGGGGGAACGTGAGGGACTTTCAGCGCAATGAAATTTTAATTAATGTGGGTGGGCTGAGAACAGCGCACACTGTTTATGATGGGCAATTTATTTCCCAGTGCAAAGTCAACATAACACAGCAAACCTACAACAATTATTAACATTTTTGTGCGGGCTCATGAGGCTGGGGAGTCAGTCGGAGGAGGAGAGGAGCTCCGGGAGCAACTTTCCCGGGGACACACCGCATCTGGCCCGGCGTCATGGCGCTCTACCACGGCCGTCTCGGAGTGCCGTCCTCGGCTCTGAGCCTCTCCGGCCCCCCGCTCCTCTACCTGTACGGAGGGGACGCCGGCGGGGTGGTGCCCGCGGCTCTGGGCTTCGTCCCTGCCCGTCAGGAGCCTCCTCAGAAGCCTCCCTACAGCTACATCGCGCTCATCGCCATGGCCATCAAGAGCGCACCGGAGCAGCGCGCCACGCTCAGCGGCATCTACCAGTTCATCATGGACCGATTCCCGTTTTATCACGACAACAAGCAGGGCTGGCAGAACTCCATCCGCCACAACCTGTCCCTGAACGACTGCTTCATCAAAGTGCCCAGAGAGAAGGGCCGGCCCGGGAAGGGCAGCTACTGGACCCTGGACACCAAATGCCTGGACATGTTTGAGAACGGAAACTACCGGCGGAGGAAGAGGAAAGCCAAGAGCCAGCTGGAGGCCCCGGACTCCAAAGGCACCGGACACAAGCGCGTAAAGGGCCCGGGGCCATCCAGGGACCCCCAGGCTAAGGCGCAGGACGCGGAGGCAGCAGCCGCGCCGGGGGGGTCGGACCCGAAAGCCGTTCTGGTGGAGTTCAACCACGCGGATCAGCAGCAGAACCCCCCCCAACAGAGACTCAAGCTGCCCCCGAACCAGGACAGCCCCGTGTCCGCGGATCCACAGCCGGACCCGACTCCGTGGGCGGACGGCGCGCATCCTCCAGAGCCGGAGGACAGGAGGGCCCCGGCCGCCGGCAGAGACCGGGGTCCGCTCTGCGCCGTCGCCCATTCGGGAAACACCAATTTGACTGCGGACAGACCTAAAGGAACCGTTCCGAGCCGGGACAAAGCCAAAGGGTTTAGCATTGAGAGCATCCTGTCGAAAAGTGAAGGCGACGTGCGCGGCGGGATCCTGGGTTTGGCGGCGGACGCGTGCGCAGAGGGTCCGGCGTTCGGCCCGTCGGTGGTCCTGGGCGCGCGGCCGCAGCAGCTGTACCACATGGGCTTCCCTCTGTGCTCGTACCTGTCCCTCAGCTACCAGGACAAGGCGCTGCACTTGAAATGAACGCATGACGGGGTCAAGTGCCACATCAGGTGCAGCGGGACGGATCCGGTTTTCCGGGGG
>JAPQRP010000025.1:32337366-32368879 GCA_037367295.1 Apogon hyalosoma
CAGCAGACTCACATGGACACTCCTTCACCTGCACTTTGTTCTGCTGTTCCACTGACAGCTCCACTTGGCCTTATGTTTGGGCTCATTGTCATGTTGGAACATCCAAGACCGTCCCATGTGCGTTCAGTCAGGGGATGGAAACTTATGAACACAACTGTATGTATAAGTTTCTCATGACTTCTTGCAATGTGTTTTATTTCTAAGGACTACAGTAGGATTATTTTATTTGTTTTGTTGTGTATTTGAAACAAACTGAACTGAACCTGAAGTTAAACTGAGTCTTAGGTTGTTAAAAGAGCTCTGTCTGGAATGAAAAAAAAAAAAAGTAGCTTCCTCCAAATAGACACCCATCCCTGGAACTGTTCATTACTGCAACTTGATTCACATGAAACAATGACAAGGAGCAAGAACACAATAACCAGCCATTAGCAAAAAATGAACAAGAAATGATTCATTTGCAAAGAATCATTGTCAACAAGCAGATGAAAAGCATACGTTAACGTTGTGAAACATTCATCCCATTTAACAATGTGGAAAACGAACAATCCTAACCAATATTATTCCCCTTATGTTTGCTCTGTCGATGCCCGATTCATTCATAATTCATTCTTTTTAATATTGCACCTGTGCATGCTCATTGACAGATTGACAAACCCCATCCCAAGGAGAAGACTGCAAACATGAGACAACATCTTTATTATAAAAGCTGCACTGATCAATAGTTTTGGTGTGGTAATCAATTGTATGGGTAATCAGTAGTTTTGGTGGTTGTCAGACAAACCAAGATTGTGATGCTGTTCAGAAACTACACTTATAAACAAACCGATTCTTACTGGTGCTGAAACCAGACAGTCAACAACTGACTAATGATGTCTATGTTGTGTGAATATAAAGCTAATAAATATGCTTCTTAAGTGTTAAAATGGGTAGTAGTATTAAAGCCTGAATAAAGTAAAGGCCTGTGTGTATTTTGGGCTCTATTCGATCTTAGTAAAATACAGGCCAAATAATAACATCATAACCTATAAATAATGTCAACTCCAAAATTTTCTGTGTGTTTTAGGGTGAAAAAGTGGAATTACATCATGAAAATGTTTACATTTACAAACTATCCTTTCACAAAAAATAAGAATAACATAAACAACTTGAAATTTCTAATGAAAATAAGTACAATTTTAACAATATTCTGCCTCAGTTTATCATTTACACATTTACATCACAACATACAGATCATAGTGGATCTACAAATGCACAAAACACTAAGTAACCAGCAGAATATTGGTAAAATTGCACTTATTTTCCTTTAGACATTTCTTTTATTTTACTATTTTTTATTATTTTATTATATTTTACAATACTGGTAATATTGACTCCCATTTGATGTGTATTTTCCAGCACAAATCAATTTGCAGTGGATACATTGGATGCACAGATATAAAAAAAAAAAGACATAGCAATAAGAACATGCTGGTGGAGGGAGAGGAAAAGCTGCAAAGCATGCAAGGAGATGAATGGTGTTAATACACAGTGGGCTGTGCAGAGGCAGAGAACATGTACAGACTGCAGTGGATCTGCTGCACTGGTTTCCCACTCCAGATATAAATACCATACACACATTATTCATTATCCGTGTCTTTGCACAATATGTCACGACTTTACTTGTTATAGAAAACCGCAAAAATGACTGTAAAAGAAGCGTGACAGCAGTGAATCACATCACCGATTAGACAACTACACCATGCAAACTGAAACATCATCATGTCAGAACAAGAACTGGTGAAAAAGAGCATTCAGGGAAACCAAACGACTTCAACAAAAGCAGTAATCTAATTAGAATTACGAGGGAAACCTGCACCAATCTGTAAACTAAGCAATGTGGACATTAAGTGCTTCGATGTGATTAAGCAGATTTTATCTTTTAATTTATGCACAACACGGTCTCTGAGTCTCTGGGCTGTGGATTTACCATCACATGTATCTGACAAACTACAAATTAGACCCAGGTCCAGTCCCAGACCTGGAGCCTCACCCTTCACCACAGGGTTAAACACCAACCTGCTCTCACATTAACCCTCACTGACCACAACTGTTTAGTCATCCATCACATGTGAGGCACTGCTGATTCACTGTGCTGTTTTTCTTCCCTTAGATGTAATTTCTTTACTCCCTTATAATTTATTTTGACTTCCTGAGGTCATTTTAAAGGTCATCTATCCTGGAAAGTCTCTAGGGTCATAATGCTGATACACGTTCAGACACTAATATCAGTTATTAAACAGTTTATTGATTTAGTTCAGGGTTTTCTCCAACACTAGAAAGCTAAACAGCAGCATCCTTTCTGTTAGAACTCTGCTCAGATCATCGATGTGAAAACATCCAGCCACTGCCCTCCCTGCCCTCTCTGCCTTTATTAATATTAACTCTGGGTTTTATTTGTATTTGTTTTCTTTTTTGAAGGCAGGGGACAAACAGGACAGACCTCTCGTCTTTCTCTTCATCCTGCGTTCCACTGCACCGCAGCAAGATACAAGGAAACAAAAGGGTTATCACACAGGAAGAAGAAAAACAAAGAGATGAAGAGAAGAAGAAGAAGTAGAGGAAGAGAAGGAAAAGGATAAGAGAATAGGAAGAGATGAAGAAGATGAAGGGAAGAGATGAAGAGAAGAAGTAGAGGAAGGAGAGAACAGAAGGAGAAAAAGATAAAGAAAATGAAGCAGAAGAAAAAGGAGGACGATGAGGAGAAGCAGAGGAAGGAGAATAGAAGAAGAAGGAAAAGAAGAGAATAGGAAGAAGAGATGACAAAGATGAAGAGCAGAGCGGAGAAGAGAAGAGAAGGTGATGGTGTCAGATTTTCATCAGTAGTGGATTAGACTGAATCAGACTGAACACAGAAGGCTTTACAGCTCTGCTCATACCAACATATGCTACAGAAACAGTTTCATTTATTCATTTGTCTTCATTTGCATCCTTTCATCGGTCTCACCTGGTGGTTGGCGATCTCTTCTTTCTCTCACAATGGACGGCATCAAAAAACGCTGCGTTCCAAAACCTCAGTGTATGCCTGAGATCCAGGAAACAGAACATTTGGTCACTACAAAGAACTACTACAAACCTAAATCAATGCTTGTTCAGAGATGGAAAGCACAAATACTTCACTACTTTGTCATTATTTATATTTCTATGTCCTACTTCCTGTCCATTTCATTCATCCAGATACAGTGGCAAGAAAAAGTATGTGAACCCTTTAAGATTTTTCAGTTTTCTGCATTAAATGGTCATAAAATGTGATCTGATCTGCATCTAAGTCTCTAGTACAGACAAACTGAATGTGCTCAACATAATACCATGCAAGCAATTATAATATTTCATGTCTTTATTGAGTGTTTTTGTCTATACTGGTGACTGAGATGCAGATCGGATCACATTTTATGACCATTTAATGCAGAAAAATAATACATGTCAGAGGCTGCTTTTTCTTGCCGCTGTACATGATATCATATTTCTGCAGACAGTCATGGTGGACTAATGGACTAAAATGTTTAAATAATGACCGAATAATGGTCTTCTAATGACAGACGGTGGCAGAACATGGATCGATCTGCTGTATCTGTCCGCTCAAGTGTGGGTTTGCTCGTCTTACCAGATGGGCTGCTGCTTCAGGTGTGTGTACAGATACACTTTCTCTGCTTTCTTTTCCTCTGGAGCCTCAGATACTGTGAAATGCACAAAAAAACAACGGTGACCAGCAGAGCAGACGCTGAACATCACATTTAACCTTCTGGTATCCAGGTGAGCCTATTACGCACACTTTGCACCTCATGTTGTAAAGGGTCATATTATTTTTCATAAGTCAGAATACAAAGGTTGATCATTTTTGCATGACTTGTAATATTCTGACTCAGCCACTAAAATCAGCACATGGGAAAAAATGGTGAATTACTACACTAATACACAAATGTGCATTGACACATTTTAGCATTTAACATTCGATCTAGCAAAAAAAAAAAATGCATATGAATCAATGTTGCTGTTAATCATTGACATATGCCAGGATAAAAACAAGAAAAAAAAGTAGTCCAATTTTTAATGTATGATTTTTTTTTTTTTTTTTAAATGTATAGAGCGACATGTGGATAGCACTGATGCCTCACAGAAAGAGGTCCTGGGTTCAATTCCAACACCACCTGATGGGGGTGGTATACAGGTGCTCCGGCTTCCAAAGACATGCACTTAATAGCTTAATTAATTCATCTAAATTTTAAAATGTGAATGTGAGAGCGACTGGTTGTTTGTTTCTATATTTCAGCCCTGCAATGAACTGGCGATTAGGTTACCCCGCCTTCGCCCAAAACACAGCTGGGATAGGCGTCGGCACCCCCGCGACCCTTGTGAGGATACAGTGGTAAATGGAGAGCTTCGCCTTTTGGCTCAGTTCCTTCTTTACCGCGACAGACCAATACAGCGTCCGCATCACTGCAGCTGCTGCACCAATCCGCCTGTCAATCTCACGCTATATGTAGTATATTGAAGAAAAAAACAAAACCTTTTTTTTGTGTTTTTTAACAATGAAAAATATGATTTACATTACAAACATGGCATTTAAAGGGTTAAAAATATGACAGTTATTGAGTATTTGGTGTTTTTGTTTACACTCAAGTCAAAAGTTACAAACAAACTATGAAAAAAAAGTGACATTGCTACGGTGCTGTGCAGATTAGGCGCTTTCTGTGATTAGGAAGGACCCCTGTGGGTGGGATAACGGAGGGTTAAGAGAAGTAAAGCAGGACAAATCCATAACACCCTCTGCATTGGAATTGGGTGATTTGTTGCTCTGTACCTGGTGATCTGGGCTTTGTCTCAGCTGGACTGTCTCCATCCCTGGAGATGAGGATGATGCCAAGCAAGAGAACAAAAAAGTAAAGAGTATAAGTATAAAAACACATGAACACACATGAATAAACGGAGACAGGAGGAAGCCTTTGCTCACTCAGCCTTGGGACCCATTGAGCTCCTCAGTTTGCTTTCCAGACCTCCGAAGAATCCTTTGACGTCAGATTTGGACGTGTTTTTAAGGAGACGCTCAGCTGCGTCCTTTTTCCCAGTGAGCCATGAGTTGGCCTTGTTCAAATACGAGTCCAGACCAACTGGAGGTCCTCCACGGTCCAGCAGCTCTGAGGGGGACGGCTGGGACTTCCCTGAACGAGGCACGAGACAGTACACAGCGATGATAACTACTGTGTGTGGATGGGATACTGTCTTCTACTAATTAAAGCAGGAGAAAAAGCACATTATGTAAGTTTTACTCATATGAGGTTTGTTAGGGTTTTTTGTTGGTTGTTTTGTGCTCCTCTACAGCAACAACACTACAAACAGACCAAGTTTCTATTATATGTCGAAGATTTTAAAGTGACATTTTGAAAAGTATGACAAACTAATTATGTGCATTTCTATAATCTGTTTTGGAGTGATGAAGCCGA
Source organism: Apogon hyalosoma (assembly GCA_037367295.1). NCBI lineage: Eukaryota > Metazoa > Chordata > Actinopteri > Kurtiformes > Apogonidae > Apogon > Apogon hyalosoma. Next base: position 32,342,844 of record JAPQRP010000025.1, read on the forward strand.
ACTGAGCAGTTTCATCAAAAGGTGGTGCTATAGGTTACATGGCTGTAATAATATAATACACGCCGCAGAACAAGAGCATTTTGTATCTGATTTCCATCGAATATGGCTGATGGTGATACGTTTTCATGGATGAGACAGCAATAATTTTATATTCTCATCAATACATCCAACACATTGCTTCTGTTATCCAAGTTTTATCGCTTCCAGGTAGATCTGTCAGCATTAAATGATCACTCTATCAGAACTTCTTTTGTTTATTTGTGGAAAAGTCCAGATGAATTATGCCTTTTCCATGGTCATTTTTTTAAATGTGAACCTTAGGCTAAATATATTTGTGGAAATGCACCTACTGTTAGCTTTGAGACAGAATTAGGTAGAATTAACAAACTCAACACAGACAGTCATGTAAATACACGACCAATGAGGAAATATTACTACCGGTACATACTAAACTGGAAGTTCAGTCTGGGCGACAATGCCCACATATTTTTATGTAAGTAAAGCACTGAATGAACATACTTTACCTGCAGAACAATAATTTTACAATGTTATTAGTATTTTTTCCTTAAAAGGATAAGGATCTGCAATATAAGCAGAGTTTTGTTTTGTTTGTTTTTTTTTTAAATAACTGATCATCATGGTTTTTATGACTTGATACACAGTTTTTATATGCATATCTAATTTATCCAGTATATATAGTGTCTGTTTTATTTATTCCTGCTGAGCCCTTGCATTGAAATTTCATTCTGATGTAAATCTAAATTACAAATAAAATCTATTTCACAATGTGTGCACGACTGACAATTACACATAAGGACCCACTATATAACATATATTATTGTTGTTAGAAAGTAGATTCTTCAGTCTAAAAATCTGCTGAGTGTATTTGTGTTTTGGGTCAAACTTCTGCAGTTATTCTGATGCTTGTGCAAGGTCACCTATAGCGTATGTGCAAACACGCCTGCAGACTGATGTTGATACAATGCACTGTGCCAGACTGATTCACTAATCACTTAAAGCTTCCTGCTTGCATGAGCACAAAACAGCTTCTGTAATGCCACAAATTGTTGCTTCAAGACAAACCACAGCCGACCTGCGGTGGTTCAGCCTGAATCAGCAGCGTGCAGACTCACTGCTTTTCTTTCACTCTCTTACTTTGCAATTAGGAGGTGATTATTTGTTCATTTGAGCCACGAATGATGTAATCAGCAGGTTCAAAAACAGCAGAACCTGGCATTTAAGTGGGACAATGTCAGGAGAATGTGACCTCACCAATGTAATAATACGTGAAGCACATGGTCATGAGGTTTTTGGCGGGGGTGTAGTCATCCATCTGGTAACATCTGTAAACCAACATAACACACAAATCACTTTTATGGGGAGGAACCTCAAATGACACAACTGATGAAAGTGATTTAAGCTGAAACAGACAGTGAACTGATCCTGAAGTATGGTGGTATTCAACACCAGCTAAACCAGACAAGACTATGATTTTGAGGAGTTAAGGATGAGTCGAGACAAAAATCAGACCAGATAAACAGCTACAGCTATTACATCATTAACTTAGGGACAACAATGACTACGTTCACACTGCAGATCTTAATGCTCATTTCTGATCATTTGCTGAAATCCACTTTTTCTGCATGGCTGTTCACATTACAATGTAACTGTGACTGTAATCAGACTCGTGTGAACAGTCTACAGTTGTGTCTACAAATTTTGGGAATGACACAATTGTAATCTTTGCTTAAATATGATTTATTTGTCAATAACAGTCTTTGAAACCTATGTAATGCTTCTGATTGTTCTTCCATGTGCCTCAGAAACACATGGATTTATTTGTTTTAAATAAATTTGTTGCCATTTTGCGATGACAAAACAGCTCTGAAGTGATCCACATGTGTAGAAGAAGATGTGATGTCACACTGTGTTTAAGGAAGTAAATAAGGATCTTTCCAGGTCCCACCTCCTCCAGGGCAGATTTGTGATGTCTGTCACATTTCAGTGACATTAAAATCAGATGAAATACAACATGACTGTTCAGACTGTCATTTAAAAAATCTGATATGGGTCACATGAGCAAAAAAATCAGATTTGAGCCACTTTTGCCTGCAGTGTAAACGTAGCCCTGTCTCCTAAATCACAAGACAAACACTGCATTAGCTATATCCCTAAATAGGTTATATGCTAACTAAATTAGCTACTGTAACAAGCCCGAAAACAGGCAGTATATACAGAGATGGCAACTATGAATAGATAATACTCGCTAAACCTTTATGGGTAAAGGATGGAGAGATTTCTGAAGTGTTTTAGTTACTTAGTACTACCACTAGCTAGCGTACACTAACCTACGCTTGTTACAGGTGAACTGTAACAAGTGTAGAACTGATTTTTTCTGACATCTCCTCCAAACACACACACAGCATCTTCTTCTAACATGTCGAATAAGAAATGAGTCAAGATATTAGTCGCACATTAAGCAAGACATTTTACATCAAATATCATTAAATCATTAAATAAATCAGGCATATGTGCAGTTTAGGGTCTGGACATAAAATTGGAGTTTCTTGATCTGATAGTGTGTTGACTTACCCTGTTTGTATTTGTTAAAATGATATGAAATGTTAACAGGGTTCCCATTCCTACAACATGACTAAGAAGCAATGTGTGTGCATCTAAAGTCAGATATAATAGGTCTTACATTGTCCAAAGACTAAACATTAAACACTAAATGAATAGTTTTTTTGGTCCCATTACCAAACAATGCAAGAAATCTTCTACTGCTGCTAGAAAGTTAACCAAAATTAGTTTACTATCTATTAAGTTAAGATTCTATTTTATTAATGCTTTCAACAGTGATATACATGTAAAAAATGAGACAAATATAGGCAGTTGCAGACTCACTCAAAAAGTACAACAGCAAAAGACTGCACCAGTCTGTAGAAGGTGGGCTCACTCACACATTTAGAGTTACAGCGCTGTGAACACAACATGATAAAAACAATTACTGTTGAGTGTATAAAAACGTACACAAAAATATTAGCTTAATTATTATTAAAAATCTAAAGGCCGTTGTTTTTTTTTTTTTTTACAATATATTTTTGATTGATTTACCATATTGAAGTTTGTCATTATCCACATACACATGGTATTAAATGATATTAATCCCTTTTGTTATGTCTTCTTTTGTTACCTGTGCACTGACGTATTTGGCAAACCACTCCCTGCCTTTGCCATTTTCTCCACTGCACAACTCTCCGAACCGAGCCTTCTCCTCCTGGTCGAAGTCCTCCCTGCAGAAATCGGACAAATCTTAGTTTAGAGCACAAAATAGTAATATTAAAAAAAAAACTATTCTGTTCAAATAATAATCATGCAATGACAATTTCACATGAGACTGGAGAGAGCTAATGTTTACTTTCCTCTGACAAATGCTAATGCAGATGTTGACTGTAGTTGGAGATGAATTTTGACTTTTACAATGTATTAACATAAAATAAGAATTACTGCTATGTTCTTGTATGCATATATGGACCAGTCATGTGTTAATTTACATCCATATCTGTCCAGACCAAGTGAGGACCTCAGCATCAAAATGCATCTTGAAGTATAAAACTGCAGCCACTAGATGCTGCAAATAGAGGGCTTCGATGTCTATCATGTAAGGTTTTAAAGGACAGGTGTGACTGACAGCTCTATTACCTACTTAGTCTGCCTTCAGGACCTTCTGCTTATTGTGTGAAACTTGCTTGTTCCTGCAGGTGCAGACAATAATTACACTATCAAGACCACAAAATGACATATTACGTGAATGGATGATGAAGTTCACCAGTAAGCTAGGGTCTACCATTAGCTTAGCCTAGCTTAGCTTAGCATTATCACCCCTGTCACCCTTTGTGCTCTTGCAACTCACACCTTTTGTCCAAATATAGTCAGTTCTGGCCCTGGTATCTGCTAATCAGCACTTTGAAGGAATTTCATTAAAGGTATTAAGAGTATTTTTTAAGAGTATTTTTTGGTAAAAGGGACATTCTCACTATATTGAAACAAGACTGTACACAACTAGCAGAGGAACTGTGACTGTTCACATCTGCACTGTTTCTTTTAAGCTTAAAGTTTTTATCTGCTTTATCTGTTTTATCTATTTATGTTGTTATTTTTCCTTCATGCCTATACTTTTTATTGCTTCCCTGCTGTAATACTTTTAATGTTTTATGTAAAGCACTTTGAATTGTCTTGTACATGAGCCAACTGGAGCCAATCCCAGCTGCCTGTCAGCTGTATTACGACTTTAAGATACTTCGACATCAGCGTCATTTTGGAGCCAAGGTACTCGCTGCATGACTGAAGGGAATTCCTCACATTTCACCTAAGACGACAACTCATTAACACATAATATTAACTGTTAAATGTTTCTGCTTCATGGTAGAAAAAAGAATTTACCAAATGGTCATGAACACTGATGGCCCTGAAGAAGCTACAGGAGATCCTGAACTAATTCTTTTGGACAACACAGGTAATGACATTATCCAGAAGGTCATTGTGTTAATGTTCCAGCTGTGGGTGACTGACCTCAGAGGTCTACAGTGCAGACATGAAAGTGATACTCAAGCAAGGTCAGATGTAAAATGTCCTGAAAGATTGTGTGAAAGTATAGGCGAGGTTTCCCTGATATTTAGGCTCTCCCTTGTAGCATTTCACCCCTTCACATTGGATCTATCAAATATCCATGTGTCAGTCAGACCACTGTCCCCGAGGGGCTTCTGCTGGTGACTTATGGGAGTCACAGCCGGGTAAATGTCTCCAATCATTCTGGGTGATGAAAATGGATCAGTGTTGACCTGAGAATGACTGAATACACACACTGAGTCAGACAAAACTGTCTGCACCGCAGAGCGCTGACAAATACAAAATGATGCTCGACAACAAATCTAAACAACTGTCTGGTTAAAGGAAGGAAAAAGACTGGAATTAATTTGCTGAAATGTCATGGGGACGATGTAGAGAAACAAGGTCAAAAAGGGACACATTTTACAGAGAAAAGCTAGAAATAAACCAACATGACCCATTGGAGTCAGTCAGATACAGCCATTATTCTTGCATCATAATCTGAAATGTTATGTCACAAGTCCAAGTGAGTATTTGCGCCAAATTTGAAGACATTGTCAATCTGTTCCTGGGATATCACGCTGTGAATGGACACAAACACCTGATTACAGAGATGGTTGGATGCATCTAGAAAAACTAGCAGGGCAGCATCAAGGTTGCACTGTATGAAAGTCACAAAGCTGAATGCAGATGGGACATTCAGGTCTGGATTAGACTAATACTTAGCACTCTCTGTGATAAGATGAAGCAGCTGAAGGGCACCTTCATCCACCAGCTCATCCCCAGTGCCCATAACGTGGTGGCATCCATCCAGATGCAACAGTCCCAAACATAATCACAGGATGAAGCTGGAATCCAGTGTCTCCAGGAGCAGAGTCTTCGGGTGTTTGTAGATTTGTTAAAGCCAAAGTTTTAAATCGATTCAACTTATTATGAGTTTAACCTTTAGGGACCCCTCAAAACATTTTTCTTTTTTTTTTTATATACGACTAACCCTTTTAGCACCTTCTGGGACCCTCCAGACAAAAAAAAAAAAACCAAAAAAAAACAGCAATAATATTTTCAGATATCAATATTTTTGCTTTTTTCTTAAAGGGGTCATATTTATCTACACCCACTTTTATTAGTCTGTGGTTAATTTCTTTGTGTATTTGGACCCTAATAGTTCATATAGCTTGAATTTGAACCCTCCAGGTGCTGCTAAGCTATCTTTATGTTCATTACAGCAAAAATCAAGTGGATTTCTACAACCTGTTTGAATTCCTACTTAATTTGTTACGTTTTATAACTAGTTACGTCAAGACATTTGCACATATAAGGTCAAGACTTCCGACAAACATTTCTCAGAGTACGACATAATTGTTTATCAGAAGCAGTAAAAACTGAAAATATGCCCAAACTTCATGACCATTACCTAAAATGTTCAGTTGTTGGTTGTATTAACGAACACAAGTGGCTGAACGGGACAGAAGCATGGTCAACAACCTGGAGGGGGTGGGGTGGGGCGTGGCTCATTTGGATTTAAAGGGCCAGCGCTCAAAATGACCCGTCTCCTGTTGTTAGTCAGAAATAGGGTTGAAGATGGACCTGTGGAGTTGAATTAATGAAGAATTCAGACCCAAGCAGAGCATTTACAGTTTATGGAGACCATAGGGAAAGGTTGGAAAAGGAATGAATTCCATTTAAAAAAGCAAAATATTACTCCTTTAAACCATTCCAGCTCTGCTCAAAACTACCAATATAATTTTCATGACTTTAAAATCTTGCAAAAATATTGAACTTTAAGAAGTTTTGCAAGAGACTTAGGAAAAAAGCGGAAAAAGCAGGAAAAAAAAGATTCATATGTCATGATTTTATAGCAGTTTTTTTTTTTACATATGTATTTTTGGCTCGAGGGTCCCCAGAGGATTGTAAAGTAAACAGATGCACACGGTTTTATTTGAAGTATCAGTGATTGCAGGTCCATCATTGAGTCTTTTTTATTTTAATGGTGCAGGACAAACTGTTATAAATTGGGGCTTAGATACACATATTTTATTGGTTTTGGTTGGTGTCAGTGTGCATGTACTTTAGTTGTGGTTCTTCTTTTTCATCATAAGTACTGAATGGACTTTCCCAGGATAAACCAAGGTTAAAAAACAATCAAAGCAAACAACTTAAGCTTTTATCATAATAAAACAGTGGAACTTCCCTTTCAGGCTATGTACATTTGTGCCCTTTGGGACTGATACAATCTCTTGTAATGAGATTTTCTTGTAAATACCACTTCCTCTCCAATGTCTGTGAGTAAAGCACAAAGACAGAGACAACAGACAAGTCGTCCTTACTTTCCATGAAAGATCTTCTCCACATAAGCCTTCATGAACTGCCTCCTCTCCACTGTCTCGGCGTCTGCGTCCTCCCCACTGTGAGCGGACGAGGACGAGGACCGCCTCAGATCCCACATGTGAGACGGCGGGTCCATGTCATTCTCGCTGTCCGCCGATTCTGTAGCGTCGCTGTCGCCCTCTTCTTGGCCGTGGTGATGGTGGTGGTGGTGGTGGTGGGAGCTGGGCTTGGTGGGGGCCATGGGTTCGGGCAGTAACGGCTCATGGTGGACTCCAGGGGAAAAAATGTCTGAGTGTCCTTGGTGCTGGCCTCCGTCCACGCTGAGCGCTGCAGTCTCAGAGGGTACGTCAAAGTCTATCAGGTTGTCCACTGCTGCTCCCTCCATGGTGCAAGACGACAGTGTTCAGTTAGATCTTCAACTGGATCCTTAGAACAAGGACATACAGATGGTCACAGTGGAGGCTCTCAGAGGTTCAGGTGGGTTTTTGCAGACACGCCCCTCCCTCTGGGGGTGTTGACGGTGGGTCAAATCACAACTGCAAATGCATCTGTGAACAGGTGGAGAACATGATAATAAGCACCTTTTGACAGTTGATTCATTATGACTGATTGCATTCGCCTACAAAGGATATTTACCAAGAGTGTTTCCAAACCTACATTATTGATTTATTGCAAAATTCCAGTTTTAAAATGACCATGAGGAAAACACTAATGTTATGGTCATTATTTACCCCCGTCTTCAATACATGCAGTATATAAAATACGTTAACTCAACAGTTTAAAGTCTTTTAAGACTCTTGATTAACTGTACGTTGGACTGAGATTGTGAGGGAAGACTCAAGGCTACAGTGGCTCACTGCTCACTTCAGTGGTGCAAAGTGGTATTCAACTCAAATACTATATATTCTAAGTTGAATCCTATGTCTTGGAAGCAGCAAAATGAACAACATAAAAAACAGAGTGACTTTGCTAAGGTCCATATTGTAATGGTGATGACAGGGTCAGAGCATCTGAACAACTGCAGGTCTTGTTGGGTGTTCCTGGTCTGCAGTGATTAGTACGGACCAAAAATAGACCAAGGTTGAACATCCCAATGTCAGGACAATTGAATCCCTGTGTGTTGATGATTTAGTTCATTTTGGTGGCAATCATGTTCTTTTGTTTATAATTTTTTGCCAATTTTGTTGATATTTTGGTCAGTTTTTGCTCACTTTTGATTAACTTTTGTCAATTTTGCTCATGGTCTTGACTTGAGTTTATTTTGTTGACTACTACTAGAACTTCTGGGACTTCAGGGATCTGCTGCTAACATCTTGGTCCATATTCTACAGCACACTTTCAGAGGTCTGGTGGAGTCTAGGCCTCAGGTCACAGCTGTTTTTATGGAAAAAAGGGGGACCTACATAATATTAGACAGATGCTAATAATGTTCTGCTCCCACAGATGCTAGACTGGTTGAGATGTGGTTGTTCTTTAGGTACTTTTGGTTGGTACTAAACACTTTACATTGGGAATGAACAAGATATGGAGATCCTCTGACCCATCATAATTTCTCCCTTGTCAAAGCTGCTCAGATCTAACTCTTGTCCATTTTGCTGTTTCTAACACATCAACTTCGAGGTCTACATGTTTACTTGGTCCCTAACATATCCACCCACTGATAGATCCCATCGGAATGAAATAATCAACGTTAGTACCACCTTGCCTGTCAGTATCAGAATGTTATGACCGGTCAGTGTATACTGTTGCACTATCATTAAATTATTAAAACCTCTGACTTAAACTTCTTCAGTGTGGCCCTAAAGGCGAAGACACACCACTCCAATTTTCAGTGGTCAGACTTTGTCAGGCAGTCTGGCGAGGTCGGTGACATGAGTCTGTTTGGTGCGTTCTGTGCAATCGGCCGTCGTTAATGCCATCGCCGGTCTTTTTGGTCGATTCATCAAGTGTAATCGGCCACTACTGGTCATTCAGTCGGACTAATCTGATTGGTGGAGGGATTGCCCTTGACTAGTGAATCAGTGAACGAGAAGTTTCCCTGTGAATCCAGCTCTGCCAAGGTCCTTCACACTATTACTGTCTTCTGTAATAGACCATGAACTGCTCAGATCAGATCTGAATGAGTGACAGTCAGTGTTGACAATGGACTTCATTCACTCCATGAAGTGAACACTGTTAGCATTGTTAGCATAGTGCAATTTCTCTTTACTTTACACCTGCAACATCTTTCTTCTTCCACAGAAGAAGCCCAAGAGCTGACAACGTTGGTGTCTTCCTATTACTAACCATCCATTCAACGAGTACAACAACAACAACCCTTCTTGATACTCAACACTCTGACAACAATGACTAACAACAGTGAGCTCTGTGTTTTGGTCTAGAGAGGTGTTCCGTCATTTTCCGGTTTTACAGAACCTACGCTCAAGTCGGTAGTCGATTTTGTGTGGTCTTCACACTTTTTTGACCGTGTCTGGGAGACGGGAGTTGACTGGTCAGTTGGGCTACCTTTTCTGGTGACAATCGGCAGTCAGGTTGGTGGTTATTCGCCTTAATACTCTGCCATACTTCACTAACCTTGGAAAAATGTGTAAATGCAGGTTCTAAAAATATCCAATGATAGTCTGTTCATAGAAAAGTTTATGTAAAAACATGAATAAAGGACTGTGTGTCTCAGTTAATGCAACCAGTGTATGACCTGAGTCAACCACAGCCTTGGGCATAAAAACAATAAAACATTTCCCCTTTAAAACGTAGTGAACTGTAAAATTCACACGTTTTATTTCCTATTGCTACTGTCTCTAGACACTAAACCAGTTGAGCGGGCCAGGATTTGTAATCTGCACGTAAGTGTGACATTAAAAAGTACTTCCTGATGGGATGTCGATACATTCCTTCGGTTAGAGTTGAGTCGGCAGACTGGAAACCACACACAGATTCAGTCATTTGATCTTAGATTAGATCAGGTTTGATTTCTTAAAGAGGTGCAAAAAAAGAGAATGTCAGAGTTTAATTGCCTTGGTTAGTGAGAACAGGATGTTCTCAGTGTCATTTAGAATATGATTCATTTGGGATAAAAAGAACCTTCCTTGGAGCAGCTCTCATTATGAAAGTTGTTCCTTTTGTCTGTAATTATAAATCTGTAATGGACAATCCAAGCTGATGATAGAGCTCCTACAAAGGTCATTTTATAAAAGCAATAGGAAGTTCAAGTCATTGGCTGAAAAAAAAACTCTTAAACTTCATGTCTTATCAGTATAAAGAATCCAAACCTGTCTGCCTGCACTTCTGTCCATTTGTTGTGTAACTCACCCAGTCCTGAACTTAACCCTGAACTGAGTATAAATAAAAATGTCATTGCACAGTGTGGTACTGCTGACTTCCACACAGGACTCTTTAGCTCAAACTGAGAAACAAACAGCAGCAGCCCGTCCACTACAGTCTCATTCTGTACTGTGTAAAGGTGGCAAAAGTCAAAAAACACTGCAGTAAAAGTAGAAATAATGACTAGGATTCCATATTGTAACAACAGTGGAAACAGTTAAGGTTCTGAAATGTCCTCAGTGAGTCAAAATTAGGACTCTGAAGGACATTTCTTGTGGCTTTTTATACAGAAAGTGAACAAAACTTCACCTCTTGTTAATATAATTTTACAACAGGTAAACCATTCTAACTTCAAAACAACAGACTGAAAATAATTTCATTAACTTCACTCCGATGTGAAAATCCGGTTTTAGCATCAGCAACAGAACTCGAGACCTCATCTTCCTTTCATGTTACATCTTTTTACAAGTTTTATGTTGATTACATTGTTTTCACCTTAATGAATGATGTATAAGTAACATAAATAATGTATGAATAATAAGAAAATAATCACAAAATTGGAGAACACAGCTGTGTTTTCCCCTCGTTAGATCAGTTACATCTCATTGTGTCCTTTACATTGTTTTCCATTTCGCTTCCTACGCTATCTAGCTTTAGCATTAGCACACATTAGGAGCAGTGAGCTGTCACTGAGGGTGTTCAGGTATCAACTCCAGATCTTCATCAGCTCCGTGGTCAAGTTGAATTAACCTACATGTACCTGTTTTTGATGGTGGAGTAAACCCATGCAGTGTGGAGTGAACATGTAAACTCAACACTGAAAGAGAGTTGAACCTGGAACCGTCTTGCTATGAGATGGAAGCACTAACCACTACACCACTGTGCCGCCCATTTGTGTCTACTTTTGTCTTTTCTGTTGTCTTCATGTCTAAAATTCACCAATGGATCCACCACTTTACGTTTTATTTCCCTTAAATGTACAGATATTTACAGGACAGATATTTATATACCAGGTATTTTGTTATATCACACCTCTAGCAGTGTGTGACTGAGTTAACCTGCTTTGAATCATCTATCACAGGCTACAATTTGTTTTTTGTTATCTGAACACATGGTTAGAACCAGGCTCTGAGCCCTCAGGCCTGTGTTTGGACTACAGCTTTGAAGATGTGGTGGTTATATAATGCAGTACTTAGTGAGTAAGACCCAGAGTGACACATCCACACAACACGGCCCAAGAGGAGAGATCAACACTCGCATATATACTCACAAAAACCAGTAAAACTAACATCGGCTCGTTCAAAGAAGCAAAACAGAAAAGTGAGCGTATGGTGAACTAAGGTTGCACGATACTGCAAAAAGGATGATCACAATATGTCTTTCCATAATGCAGCTGGTTTAAACTGAACCCTGAAGAAAGAGGATTTATTACTTATTTTTATGAGCCTACATTATCATTCTTTAAAAGCAATAACAGAAAAACAAGAAGAAGGAAAAACTGTTCCGTTAAAGCATGCAGAGTTTACAAGGTGCACTTGAATGCACAGTGAAGTTCCTGTTGTTGCTAACCATAGACGGATAGACTCAGCATGTTCCTGACACTACACTGCACCAATAGAACAGCTTTTAAAATCTCTTTCTTAGTCACTCAAAAGGTTTAACACATATAAAATATCCAACTGCTAAACACTGTATAATAATCAGTGAAATATCTGACTTTTTTGTAGTTGTGGGTATCCGGTCAGCACATTTAAAGATACTTTCATAATTGTGATCCAAAATGACAGTATAAGACATAGGAGGATCTAAATGCATTCATTTCTCTTAATGCATTTCAGGTAGTTAATGGTTGTTCATATTATTCACATTTTTTACAAGATAGTTCGTAGATATGAACATTTTCATCATACAATTTTCCATATTTCACAGTAAAACAAAGAGAAAAGTTATAGCTTTATAGGTTATGCTATTACTTTACTGGTTCGGCCCTCTTGAGATCATATTGGGCTGAATGTGACCCCTGCTCTAATGGGACTCCTGTGGTCTTGGAGCCACTCTAGGGGAGGGTGAAGGGGGTATTCAGTTGATTGTAATCAGAAACTTCATCAGTAGATGTCAGTAAAAGCCACTCAGCTTTAAGCAGCCAGGCAGAGCTCCGTGCTGCATTCAGGTGCCTCATGAGCCTTTTCATACATACAAGGAAAAAAGGGAATGCTGAACTTGGCAAACCTCAGGGATCTCCTTCAGGTGATTCCACTTTTCAGGAGCAGCTCTCGTTATCGGTCTCCTTGACTGCTAATAATCAACCCTGAGAAAAGCCAGTATCAGCTGACCCATATTGAACAGTGCTCCCAGTGATAGTGGGAGTTTGAAATGTGGCCTGTCGAGCCTTTATCTGGAGGCCTGGGATGAGGATGAGGCCAACGAGCAGCAGAGCTCCTCTTTCTGCAGTAATTCCCCGCTGAGGATGGATGGCGACAGCACAATCACCTGCCGGCCACTGACGCTATTTGGCCTGATTAATGTGTTCTGTCCTGTTGCCATGCCACGGTCACGGAAAACGCACATAAACACGCACTCAGATAAGCACAGACAACGCATATAAGCACAAGAGCACAGAGGGACTCAGTAAATCAGCGTTCCTTCAGTCAGAATGCAGAGGCTGCAGTATTTCTGCTTCCATGAGCAGGACGGGGAGCCCCCACCAAACATTCCCCGCCCAACCTCACACACACACACATGAACCCACAGTGACAACTTACACACACACACACACACACACACACACACAGTCACTGGAGGTGTGGTAACACAGGGAGGTGTGTCCAACCTAATGAGAAGACACTGAGAGCTTGAGTGATTTGCAGGGGAAGGGGTTTTGTGCTCATCACGAGCCTCCTTCCCCATCGTTCAGTGTGTGCTGCACTTCGCATGATTCACACATGAAAAGCCGGAGTGGTTACACAACGTGCCCCCGGCCTCTCCCACCCCCAGGAAATATTATTCAGCACACTCGTCTGCAAAAACATCAGTTGAGCAAGAAATGAGCGGGCTGCCGTTCCTCCCAGCGTTGGCAGCGTTTCACAGTTCATCTGTCTCTGTCGGACTACCTTGATGGGTTATATGCAGCAAATGCAAAGCAATAAATCAGCTCTCCACCATGTCAAATATCAGATTATTATGGCAGAGGTGGCAGAAGGACATGCACACTGTACTCTACTAGAAGTGCAGACGCTTGTGTGCATTAAAGGCTGCGAAGTACGATCCAACTTCTTTACTGCAGTAAAAGTGAAGAAATCTGGGCTCTGAAATGTCCTCAAAGTAGCTTTTTGTGTGCAAAGTTCAATGATGTTGTAACTTTGATATCCTATATATTTTTTTTTATATCATCCTGTTATGTTTGTCTTGGTACATCTCTTACAATGTTAGGTTGTTTCCTCATTTTGTCATTTTTCTTTGTTGATTTTCTGATCATGTCAGTGTTACAACTAATTGACATCAATTCCTGCCTGACTTTTTCTATTTTGACATATTTTTTTATCTATTGTCAGTTACTCTTCCAGGTTATTTATACACTACTGACACTTTTTACACCCTCTACTACAAAATAATCATATATATCTATATCATTCTGCATAAATATCTTAAACCACTTCAGCTCTGCTCAAAACAACTAAATGTTCAATCATTTTCAGGATTTTAACTCTTTAAATTCCAGTTTGAATATGTAATGCCTAGAGGTAGACCGATATATCAGACCCACACACACACACACACACATATATATATATATATATATATATATATATGATTTTTTTTCCCCCCAATATCAGCCATCAGCTTTAATTTTTTTTTTTTGAAGGCCGATATTTGATCAGCAGAAAAAATGTACTAAGATGTTTGATCAAGCACCTGTGTGGGCAGCATGTGAAGTTCAATAAATGTTAAAAGAGTACTATGTGTATGTGTATTAATAATTTCATTTCTAATGCTGCAAAAAAATCTTAATTATCTGAGTGTTTCAATTGTATTTTAAGGTCAATATGCTTCAAAAAAAAAAAAAAAAAAAAATTGGCCTTAAATATCAGCCTCAAAAATCGGCTATAGGTATCGGCCATCGGCTGACCAAATTTTTTTTTTTAATTAGCTTTACCCTTAGAAAAACCCCTATCAGTCGACCTCTAGTGATGCCACATTTTTTATTAAAAAAAACAACACAAACATGAGATTTACACAGATTTGCTGATCATCATGTCTGATTTACAGTTTATGACAGGAACTTCTGCAGAAATGGAGTAATCTGTTACAGGTTCCAAACAGTAGGCACCACAATTACAACAGTAACAACAAAAACCTCATCTTCATTTATGCATTGATAACATTCTGTGTTGATTATTTTCTGTGTAACCCTCATTTTCAATGTTAGGTTGTTTCCTCAATATCTTTTATAGTGTTTTCCTTTTTTATTTAACCTTTATCTGACCAGGCAAGACAGATTAAGAAAAAAATCTTATTTACAACTGTGGCCTGGCAAAGGGCAGCAGGTTTTGATGGAAAGGGAAATAGGAGCTAAAAAAATCATCATTATCATGTTACTTTTTTTTTGGTGTTGCTTCTCTCATCTTGTTATGTCTATTACATAATTTCCATCTTGTCGAGTAAGAACTCCACTCAGTTATACCATAAATCACAAAATCACAGAGTGTAGATGCATTTTCATCTCATTATGTCCTGCTACATTTTTTCTCTTGAATGATTTTTGTCATTTTCACCTTGTTTCATTTTGCTGCCTGATATACACTGGAGGATGCATCAAAGAATCAGCATTTCTATTTAAATTTTTTCATGCATTTATTTAGGTTGGAATCCATCTTTTTGTTGTGAAAGAACACACTGATGGAGAATAAAAATACGGGAAAATTTTACTCTGGTCCATTAAAAATAAACAGAATCTTGCTTCGAAAATGTAATGAGTATGAAGCAGATATTTCTGTTAAAATCTAGGGAGTAACAGTAAAAGTAAATACAAATAAGTAGAGCCCGACCAATATGGGTTTTTCTAAGGCTGATGCCAACTTTTTAAAATTTGGTCAGCTGATGGCCAATATCTACAGCTGTTTTTTGAGGCAGATAATTTAAGGCCGTTTTTTTTTTTTTTTTTTTTTTAAAGCACATTGGACATTGAACAATTGAAACATTCGGATAATTAAGATTTTTATACAGCAATATAAATGAAATTATGATTACTTGTACACATAAAACTCTTTTTATTGAACTTCAGGTGCTGCCCACACAGGATCAAATATCTTGTGACATTTTTACTGCTTATCAAATATCGGCTTTCAAAAAAAACTTAAGGCTGATGGCCGATATTGAAAAAAATCTATATATTGGTTGGCCAGTATATCAGTCTACCTCTACTAATAAGGAAAGTACAGATACATGAAAACAAGTACAGTAATGAAGGATTTGACCTCAGTTACGTCCCACCTCTGCCCATGGGCAAAGTGCTTTCAAAGTCCCCTTCTCAGGACACTGCTTCATTCTCTAAAGTGCTCTCTCAAAGCTCAACCTGACCACAGCAGGAACCTAAACCCAACTTGGGACTTTCCTGACCCACAATCCTTTGGTTCCCCTGTGTAACTCGATGAGGGTAAACTGCTCAGTAGCCACACTATTGTGTCTACTGGGATGTCTCAGCCACCAAAACAAAAGCAGCCAGTACATTCTTCTGACACAGTAGAAGAATATGTTCAAAGAGCTGGAAATGAGGCTGCTTCCTCTTTGAAGAGGAAGTTTTTCACATTCTGTACTGCACAAAGCACAGCAGTTGGCATCAGAAATTTGTGATTCTGATTTTTACTAAGATAGTGTGACCCATCGGCAGCAAGTAGTAAGTGTGGGTGGGAATCACAAAGAAATTCACAATAATACTGTGACATTTCGCCCTTAATAAAGAGGAAATCAATATCGCACTATTTCTATAAAAAGCAGGATCGTTTATGGCACTTAAGGCTTACGCAATGTCACATCCATATTTTTACCCCATTATGTTATGTTCCATTATGCAGATCTTGTATTGACGATGGACTTGGACCACTGTGTAAAGTCTCCATCGCACCCCAAAGATTATCAGTGTGGTTCAGGTCTGGACTCTGTGGTGTCCAATCAATGAGTAAATGATGTCTAATGCTCCTGAACCACTCTTTCACAATCTGATCCTGATGAATCCTGGTGTTTTCATCTTGGAATATGAAGGAAAATCTCCACTGATGTTCATTCTGGTCCTTCAGAATGTTCAGGTTCAGCTGAACTCATTTACTCAGTTGCTAAACCTAGACCGGACCAACTGAATCAACCCCAGATCATAACACTGCCCCCACAGCCTTGTTCTGTAGGCACTAGGCATGATGAGTAATCTCTTCCCATCACTCTGGAACAGGGTCGATCTGGACTCATCAGACCACATGACCTTTTTCCCAAACATATTAATCACTGCAGTAATTATCCAATGAAAGACTCCTATTCGCTGCCTTGTAATGTTGCTATGGCTTCATAAAACTAAATAGTGATCTTGTTGTTATTAATCAAAAGCCAAGAATAAATATGTTTTGGCTCCAAACTCATGATCATGGTCTTCACATACTTGAGGTCAGATGAAATGAGTGGGTCATGTGAGGGGGTGGGGAGGCTGTCAGAGGGTGAAGTGTTTCTACATTCAGGAATGTAGAGTTCTGGGTATCTTCAGCTCTCTGGAGGAGTGTTGACACAACGGAGCCAAATAGGACTGAACCATATCAGAAAAACGTGTTGTGTGTGTCAGCTGATTACAACTTGTAACAGGAGCCATAATGACTCTTTATCTACCACGAACACAGATATGCACAAACTCTGCTGCTCTCTGACAAAGTCATATTTTCACAATGCATCGTGGAAGTCACACTGCTCTCAAAGCCATGCAAATATAATACTGCCAGTCCATCCTAAATCCATATTGCACATTTTAAGGCTCTGTTTGGGTACACAGCAGTGGCACACTACCAAGGAGAACCAGCTGCACAGCACGACCCCACATCACATGCTGCAATAGATTGTGTGACAAGCCAAAGTGGCTGATGGGAGATAAGTTAGGTACAGAATCTGAGCTGAGGTAGGTCGATGAAATGGCTGAGAGGGCTACACTCACACATGTAATCTGCTCACCACGAGCTGCCAGAGGTAGCAAAAGTACATGCATTCTATACTCAAGTACAACAGGAAGCAAAAGTCTCCGGCTGGCATTAAGTCTAAAACAAGGGGGTCAAAATAGTTTTAGTTCAGGGGCCACAAACAGGGGCCACAAACAGCCCAATAAGTGGGCTGGACCAGTTAAAAAATAACAGTGGAAAAAGTAAAATTACATTATTAAAATGTTTACATCTATAAAGTATCCTTTAAATATGTGAATAACATGAAGCTGAAATTGCTTAATGAAAATAAGTAATTTTAACAGTATTATGGATGGATGGATGGGTGGATGGATGGATGGATGGATGGATGGATGGATGGATGGATGGATGGATGGATAAACATATGGATGGGACGCCTGGATGGATGGATAGATGGATGGATGGATGGATGGATGGATAAACATATGGATGGGACGCCTGGATGAATGGATGGATGGATGGATGGATGGATGGATATTTATTTGGTACTGTGCATATTAATGAACACCTACAGCTATTGCAGCTGTAAATATGCCAGATTGTAGCAACAGTGCTAATTTCCATCTGCAGTGCCTCGGCAGATGACAAGAAAGACAACTGACAAAAGACAAAGCATCATAAAAACACACAAAACAAGACTGTGAGGACAATCTTCTGATGGTTACAGGCTTGGTTTTCCTAGATTAATAGATGGATGGATGATGATAAGCACATACGTCAGGGATAAGTCCTCTCAAATGAATTAAAACCAATCTAATGAGCCTGTTTTTTAATGTATGGAGTAGAAAATGTGGATATTTGTGTTAAAATTAAGGATTAGGCTAAATAAAGATTCCTAAACCCTCCTATTCAGGTACAATAACAAAGTATTTGTGCTTCTCACCTCTGAGTTTGAGGCCATACCGACTGATCAACACTCAGTCTGATGAGGTAAGACAGCAAAACAGATACTGCACAGCAAGGTCACAGAGAGGTCATCTGGAGGACACTTAACCTAAGTAATTGGGTCACTAATAGAATCTGTTGCCTCACTCTTTCAGGACTGTCTATTGATGTTTTTTTTTTCTGTAAAGAAGATCTAGTGTAAACCTATTCCTGTTTGTGCAGCTCACATTTAAAAAAAACTGCAGCCTTTCCTTTTTTTAACCAGGCCTGAGAAAAACAAGGTGTCCACGACAGGCACAGCCATAAACATCCTAACTGTGCCAACTGAACAAACAGCAGAGCCAGCCTGAAATGAGCGATAGGTGCTGTAAAATCTAAGAGGGGAAGTTCTCATCCATGTGCACTTCCAGATAACACCAAACACAGCCTGTACACACAGAGCCACAGAACTGGAGCCTGAC
Organism: Apogon hyalosoma; assembly: GCA_037367295.1. Lineage (NCBI taxonomy): Eukaryota > Metazoa > Chordata > Actinopteri > Kurtiformes > Apogonidae > Apogon > Apogon hyalosoma. The sequence continues at coordinate 32,361,655 of JAPQRP010000025.1, forward strand.
ACATACTTGGTCACACTGACCTTTCTTTCCTATACTGGCAAATATGAGGCAGATGTTCACTAAAGGTGAAATGTGATGTGTTCTGCATGATGCGTCAGGCTGCACGCTTCAACCTTTAAAGGGGAGTCTAGCTAAATTCATTATGCAATTATAAGATTTCCCACTAATTTTGTCATGTGTAGGCCTTTCTGCGTGCGCGGTTTTAGCGCGTATGGAAAAACGTCACACCAGGCGCCGTTGGAAAATGAGCTGTTTTAATGTTGAATTGTTTATTCCGAGTCTGACATAACTAACAGACTAAAACTTGTCCACTATTTTAAACGAAGACGTAGTTTTCTACAATTCGGCGATATTAGATCCACTATTACAGCTTGGATTATTTTAGTAAAATATATTATATACGTAATGTTGACAGCGCAGCAGCATCTTTGGTTACGAGATTAATTTACAAGCGAAACGTGTCTAAAAGTTCACCTATGAGCATAATGAGAATGTTATATGTAATTTTATGTTTCAACAGGAATAAATGCATTGAATAAACTGCTAAACCTACCTTAAACACTCCAGGTGTCTAAGGAGCTCTGGTTTACGCGGTCTGAAAACACTTTAGAATGAATGAACTCTGGAAAAGTTGAAGGTAAAGGTGCTCCGATCCCACCAGCTCCGACCAGATGGTGTGACTGAAAGGCCACTGGGAGCACTGGGAGCGGTGGGAGCAGGTTGCGGCACTTGACAGCTGAGATAGGAAGCAGCGCAGAGTAAACAGGCTGACGTTTCCTGGAAGCTGTCGTGGGTTTGATAGAACGTGACTGTGGAGCCATTTTCAGGCACACAGGGATACCCCACGTCAGTCATTAATTCCCCTACCGGTGAGTGAAGTCAGGTAAACACTAAACGCTTGTATTTTTTGCAAACATGGCGGTTTCTACAAATCAAAACATCCTCTAAGGAAGACACTTAACCCTGCGCGTGAACCCCAAATGAACACAAATACAGTTTAATATTAGTATTTACAAGAAAACCTATAGAACCGTGCGAGCAGATAGGTGCTAGAGGATAAGCGGACTAACAGCTGGACATACCTGAGCGGTCCCGGGCTGTGGGGAGAGGGGGGTGGGCTCGGATGCTCCTCACTCCGGGTTCTGCGTCGTATGTTTCTGTTCGACACGGGAGGTCTGGAGGAACCACTGCGCAGGCGCAACACAGAGGAGATCACGACGCAGGGGGAACCCAATGACGTTGTCGAGCGGCACAGCCAATCAGCGCGACGGAAGGTGCTGCCTGAAGCGGGTGAAGTGTCGGCCAGACGGAACCGGATATGGAGACAAAATAAAGGCACCAGAAATAAATGAATGATTTTACTTGACGGGAAAGTGACTACATTGGATAATTTGTTCGTATTTAGTGACCCTTGTTACAAACAGCATTTAATTTATAATTTATCACACAAATACACTCCGGTTTGTGCGCACTTGTGCGGTTTAATGTGACGTGGCAGTTTTTCTCTTGAAATTGACTAACCGGAAATGCTTTTGTGTACATGTTCTGGCTTTGGGGTAAACCCAGCAGTACATAATGTTCAGAGTAACGGGATCCTCGGCATATTTGCACTGTTGAATATCAAATATTTAACAGTTTATCACTTCGGCGGTTGTTTGTCCTCACAGCAAAATATTAGATAATTTTTAATGTTCTGACATATGTCCCAAAAGTGCGAGTTTATCCTAATAATGTTCTGAGATCTTTTACAGAATGTATTTATTTATTTTATGTATTTATTTATTACATTTATTATTACAATTTAGATTTTTTTTTAAATATTTCTAGTTTTTTCTTGCAATATTTTTACCCTTTTTCTCCAAATATTCCAATTTCATTGCTGTAAGATTACTACTTCTTTTCTCAAAACATATGCCGTTCTTTTCATAATATTTGTTTAATAATGTTATTTTCCTCTTGATATTCCCTCTTTATTCTTGTAACATTATGACTTTTGTCTTAATAACTATTAATAATTATTTTCTCAGTCGATTTCTCAGAAATGTTTACAAAGAGACAAATGGGGCCTGACAGTTTTTTTCACTGATAGGATGTCTTTTTATTTCATTTTATTACTTATGTCACAAAATACATGAATAAGAGACTCTTACATGGCATCTACATATCTGAATGGGAAGCCTGATAGATAATTCTACAACAAGATTCTACAACAAAAATGGACATCTAAGCTGTATTTACTGCAGAAGCATAAAAACAATGGCACACGTGACAGTTTGCAGTTCTCAGTTTCCTGCCTCGGTCGCTGCAGATGCTAACTCCTGCAGCTTCTGAGGGAGAGTGACGGTAGCGAAATGGACTCTGTCTTTCTTCAGTTCCTGTCTCACAGTCTGTGTCAAACCCAGTTCCATGTATTCCTGCTTCTGCCTGTTGTACTGAGGCCAGCTGACCAAACCAGGACCGTTAGGAGAGCTGAGGAGAGAAGGGAAATGGACATGGACATTAGAGTGGGACATAATGCAGCATATCCACATTAAAAACAATAATGGAATAACTGATACTGACTTCACATGGCAATTCAAAACCACATTCCATACTTTACACTTTTTGGAACTGGAAAGGTAATTTTGATTCCTATTTTTTAACATCGCTGATGCATTTTACATTTTAACACAAACATTAGAACCTTCTCCTTCTTGCATGTTCAGACTAGGCGTGTTACTTTTTTGCATTTGAGAAGAATTATCCATTAGTTTTACTTTGAGTTAAGGTGTCACTTCACAAGATCAAGATTGATTTCAACATAAAAATCCATGAAACAATAACATAAAATCCACAAGAATCATGTAAAAGATACCATGACCTCCTGAGACCCGGGAAAGTAAAGGTTTTTACGTTATATAATTGCCTTGATTGGAAACAGCTTGATGCAACAGTTTTGTCAGATACATTTTTAATAGACTATCTGTTACAGTGGATAGAGTTTTGTTTTTTTTTTTTTGCATAAAGTGTGAAATTCTTTTCTCCTACATAGTACAAAAATGCATTAGTGGGTCTCAGGAGGATAAGGAGTAACAACATCAAAACACGAGCAAGAGTTTATTTTATTCATTTCTAGATCTCTACAACCTGAGTTCATATTCAGCAACTAAAAATAATGTAAATAACAAAACAACAGAAAAGACAAGACAAAACCAGAAGAAAAAAATGAAAATATGCAAATAATTAACAATGAATTGCTGCATCTGAGTCCAATGTTACTAAAACAGTGCATATATTGTATGAATGTGATCACAGGAAGCTCTATTTATGAACAAAAAAGAAAAAGCCAGTACTTTGAAGGTCCAGTGTGTAAGATTTTATGGAATTTAGGAAGATGTTATTGCAGACAGTGAATGCAGTATTCATAATTATGTTTTTAAAACTGCATAAACATCTAAATGTTGTGTTTTCGTTTTCTTTGGATGAGCAGGTCTTCTTCTACTAGTGAGCAAAATAACTGTTAGCTGCACAGAGGGCCTTTTGGATTCAGTTTAGTTTATTTCATTCATAAAATAAAATAAGGACAAGGTTATGATGCTCATTTCAGCAGTTGTACTCAGACGGTCCTTTACCCACTTGGAATGGGAGGATGAGGGCAAAGTAAGACCAAGGGCGTAGGTTTGGTCACAACAAACACCCAATGTTGCAAAATTTCTGATGCAATTTCAGTGACTAAGGAAGGAGTTTGACCACTACATGTTCACGATACTTCTCCATAAAGACCTGTTTGGATGATTTTATGTTTGTTGTTAATTTTAAATCTTATGACCAACCCTAACCCTAACCCTCCCGATGGAAGAGGATTAGGGCCACTGGGAAAAAAAAAATAAACTAAGGTCCAATATATTTTTTATTATTATTATTCTGAGAAAAAAGTCAGAATTCTGAGAAAAAGTCAGAATTCTGATGTTTTTTTTCTCAGAATTCTGACTGTTTTAAATATTATTTTTATTGTTTTTTTTGGGTTTTTTGGGGGGTTTTTTTCTGAATAATAATAAAAAAATATATATATTGGACCTTAGTTTTTTTGGGCTTTTTTTCCCAGTGGCCCTAATCCTCTTCTGTATGATCCCTGGCATCCCATAAAGTATTAAAACATGGCTAATTATAGCAAACAAGACACAGGTAGTACAGACCGATAAGGACACAAAGTTATTCCTCTGTCTCATAGATGACACTCAGAATCAGAATACTTTATTAATCCCAGGGGAAATGATTGTGTTGCAGTTGCTCCATTTTAGTAGAATAGAAAGTAGCAGGGAAGAAATTATCACAACAAAACTGAAAAATATATATTTATACATATAATATATAAAGCTATAAATACACAAACACATATGAAGCTCTGAGTATATATTAAAAATATACATATTAAAACACTCTATTAAGGCACATCATAAGAGCAGCAATTTGTACAATATGTGAAAATATTATCGATATGATAATTAAACATAGATTAAATAAGTGTAAAAAAATATAGTTGTGTGTAATTATAATTATGAGGTAAAATAGTGGCTGTAACTCCATGAAAAAGTACCGTCTTCATCTGGCTGAAACCTGCACCTGAACCTGTAATAAAAACTGCAGCTCCAACTCACCCAGTACGAGCAAAATTGGCCCAGTACGCCATCATGTTTCTGCACAGGCCTTCCTCCTCTGCCGTAATGTTCCCTGAACATACGACAAGAGCATATTCAAAGGAAAGTTACATTTTAGAACAGCTTTTCCATCACCTGAGGCCTTCCAGCCGCCTGTTTTACTGGTGAATCAATGCTGTAGAAGATGACAGTGTTTCCATGGTAACTACGGAGCCTCTGAACGTCCGAATGGGTCACATCTGATGACCACGAAAAAATGATGAACTGTATTTTACACCAATTATTTCAACACATTGATAGGTTTAGTGGATCAGAAGTTATGGAACATTTTAGATCAGTAGCTGGTTCTGGTTGATGGTGGGTGTTTGGGTCTTTAAGGGTTAATCTTGTAACTGTGTGTTGTATTTCCTGCTGCCTATCTTGGCCAGGACTCCTTTGTAAAAGAGGTTCTTAATCTCAGTGGGATTTTTCCTGGTTAAATTAAGGCTAAATAAAATAAATAAATAAATAAATAAATGAATATATATGACGATAACCCACCTAAGACCTTTATGTCTCCACTCCAGAAACACCCGCCAAACATGAAACCCACTTCATCAGCGTGATCCGCCTTCACAAAGCCGGGTCTGGTGTCTCTGTGGGCCTCTGCGCGGTGCACAAACTCGTACAAATACACCGGAACCCCCGCATCTACACTCACAGAGAGCAAAAAACCAGGAAGACTCAGGTTTAGATCAGAGGTCAAAAGGGAACGGGACCCGGTCCTGAGTGGTCCGCCGTCCTCTGACCTGCGTGGTATCCGGCCACACTGACCACAGGAAGGGTCATCAGCAGGTCACCCATGACCTCGGTGAATCCATCTCTGACCTCTTCAGGGGTTTTGGCGTTTTTCAGGTATTCGTCTGCGATCAGGTCATTGGCAGAGGAAGCCTACAACAGAGAGGCAGGGGAGATTTACGCCTTCACAAAGTACGAGCATAAATGCAGTTATTCATATTGATTTACATATTTTAGCATTATTTCATCTGTTTTTAAATGACTGAGGTACATAACCAAAAGTGGCACTATGTGGGACAAAACTAGTCATAATGTAGATGCTGATTTTAGTTCAGGGGTCACATTCGTTGGCCACATATGTTGTAAAAATGTATATAGAGTGTGTGGTTTTATATTATCATTATTATTATTATTATCTTTATGCTTGCACATTTTTTTCTTGCACTTTATTCTGTTGCTGAATTTGCCTGTTGTGGGATCAGTAAATTCTAATCTAATCTAATCTAATCTAATATAATATAATATAATATAATATAATATAATATAATTAATATAATCTAAATGTTCTTACATTAGTCATTATTGTTTTGTATCCCAGAACCCTGTTAGAAAAGAAACACCTGAATACTTTTGTTCATATACTGTATGAGTTTCAATGTCCAAAATATTTCTTGGTCTTTCAGGGTTAACAGCATAAAACAATATATGATACACGCTCATGTGTCTTTATTTCTAGTGTTTTGATTTGGACCAACAGGAGAACGCTGCAGAGGATGGGGGCGTATGTTCCTCTGTTGTCCACTGCAGCCTTAACATCAGCATCAATGTATCCTCATGCAGTCACTTCCAATAATGCGCAATAACCCTGCAAATGTGAAGTATGTGCAATAAGTTGTGCAATAATCTTCTATTCTGCAATAACAATGCAATATTTATTCAATATTTATCAAAATATAAATGTACTATTTTTATACAGACTTGAGTTCATAGATATACAAACTGTTAATGTTAAAATTGTGTCTATTCACATGTTATGTCTGTTTTTACTCTCTTAACTCTATACTATTCTTATCTTATTTTTATAACTTTGTATTTTTTGTGTTTTTCAGTTTTTGTAGTTTAATATACTGCTCTATTCTTGTTTTCTGAAGGTTTTTTTTTTTATATTGTTTGCACTGACTGGAGCAGCACTCCTAACTCACTGTACACACCATGACAATAAAGGCTATTCTATTCTATTCTATTCTATTCTATTCTATTCTATTCTATTCTATTCTATTCTATTCTATTCTATTCTATTCTCTCTTCATCATAAACAGTGCTCATAGAACTCACCCCTGCAGGGTTGAACATGTTCATGAGTGCGAGCACAGCCTCCCTGTTCATCCCCGTCTCCCATCCAGGAGAAACAAAACTCTGGAAGATCAACCCATCACACTCAGGTCAGATCAGAGCCACACTCCCATCAGTGCCACTGACATTCAGGGTTCACTGGGTGGAGTCGCTCACCTGAGGGAGGATCCATCCAAACTCATGGTTGGTTATCCCCAGCATCACTGGGATCTTCACGACCTCTTTCCTCTTGAGGAGTTCCTCTCCTGTGTCGGTCAGAAACACACCGTCCACCACAGCCCCCAGGTAGATCTGAGTCTGAACACACACAACGCACACTGTACACACAGTACACACACTGTACACACAGTACACACAGTACACACACTGTACACACACTGTACACACTGTACACACACTGTACACACTGTACACACACTGTACACACAGTACACACACTGTACACACACTGTACACAC
>JAPQRP010000025.1:32375043-32396806 GCA_037367295.1 Apogon hyalosoma
CACACACACACACACACACACACACACACACACTCACGCACACACACACACACACACACACACACACAGACTGGGCCGGATAAAGAGCCAGTGTTCAGGGACGACAAATTAAAGGAAAAACCCACAGTTAGTCTCTGCAAACATAATAGATGCTTTCATATTGTGCGTCATCAAAACTGCTTTTGAGAAGAAATCCTGAGTATCAGTGGAGTTCCTCGGAACTGGAGAATCATCAGCCTGTGACCAGCATTTACCAAGACTCCACAACTGTCAGCGTCTTTAACCACAGCCAAAAGAGTAAGAGTTCTCATCGTTCCCATAATGCAACGCTACACATGCAGTGTAGGGGGCAGCTCTATGTACGCAAAAAATGCAAGGATTGACAGTTTATGTTTATTTTTCTGACAAAATGTTCCTATATTTGAATGCAAATACCTCTGTATGTTCCACATTTGCAACTTTAGTTCTGATGCTTTTGAAGGCAAAGAAACAGAATAAAAAGAGCATAAATGATGTGCAAAGACAAAAATGACATAACATGAGGGAAATAATGAAAAAGACATGTCAGGACATAAAAAACAAAAAACCATAATACTTGTAGTTTGTGATTTATCGTCATTTTGTGGTGAACACTGAATTAAAACATTACCAACAACATGAAATGAAAATATTTCAAATGGGGACAATTTCCTCTTCAACAAGATGAAAACAATGCTGGCAGAAATGATTTAACTTATTTAATAATCTTCATTTTGCACACAAACCGCTCTAAGAAAGGCCTTTTCAGACATTTAGATTCCGACAGCTGTTCTGAGCTTTTATTTGGATCTTTTCACAAACGAGACACTCATTAGAACGACAAACAAATACAAGCAACAAAGCTCCTTTATTTAAATCGGGTAATCTATGCATACAAGTGCTTAGTATACAGTGAATACAACTTTTAAGAATTCTTTAAATAAGTTACTTTAACAAAACAAAGCATTAAAAAAAAGAAAGAATAACTAGCCTGGAAACTCCACGGTCCACACGACATTCACCTTCAGACGTTATGTTTCAGTTTTAACACAATTGATAAACTCCATATGTTCTTAAACTTGTTTTTGTTTTGTTTTTCTTTTTCTTTTGCCTGTGCTCACTTTTACTGCAGTAAAGATGTTCAGTCATTACCTCTACAGAAGTAAACCATGTGTGGACTTTGACCACTTCTATCTACTGTACTGATCTGCCGCTGTGACGTCACTGTGAGCTACCGACAACAGCCACTAGATGGCGTCAGTGAATTTAGCTGATGAGGAGCCAACAGCAGCCTGCTGAGGTGAGGGGCTGCTGGATCCAAGCCCTGACAGGATGGCACTGTTTGGTATGAAATGATCATTATGTGGATTACAGCTCACAGAGTGACAGAATGAAGTAAATGTGAGGTTATTTGGTTAATTCAGAATTCACCGTGGAATTTGTTGCTTAAATGATCATTCCCATTACGCTCTTTTCAGAAAGCGCACTTAACTTTAGAAACTGAGCATGCACATACTATTTATAGAAAGATATCTGGACTGATTAATGCCCATCAACGTAGTATGAAAACATAGAAAGACAAATAAATATTATGGGATATTTTAAGATGAAACTACGGTGCCAGATGCTGTCGAACTGATGTTCACTTCAAGAAAAAAACAAGTCTGTTTGAAGGCTCCTTTTACATGTGAACCATGTTTAATCTAATGTATAGTCTAGATCAGCTGAATCAAACTCGTTTTAGTCCAGCCACATTCAGCCCAATGTGATCTGAAGTGGGTTAGACCCGCAAAATAATAACATAATCACTTCTAAATAATGACAACTCTAAACATTCCTTTGTGTTTTAGAGTAAAAAAAAAAAAAAAAAGGAAAATTACATCATGAAAATGTTTACATCTATAAACTATCCTTTTAAAAAAAATGCAATAACATGAACAACCTTGATGTTATCGAGGAAAATAAGTGCAATTTTAACAATATTGTGCCTCAACATATCATTTATACATGCACATTATAACTCACAGATCACAGTGGATTTACAAATACACAAAGCATTCAGTAACAGGCAGAATATTATAATAATTACACTTATGTCTCTTAAGACATTTTAAATTGTTCATATTTGTTCAGGTTATCCACATTTTTTGTGAAAGGGTAGTTTGTAAATGTAAACGATTTCATGTAATTCTACTTTTTTTGCACTAAAACAAAGAGAAAAACTTGGAGTTGACATTATTTAAAGGCTATTTTGCTATTATTTTAGTGGTCTGACCAACTCCACATCATATTGGTCTGTATGTGGAACCCGAACTAAACGAATTTTACACCCTTGACTGTTAGTATCTTCAGTGTAAACATTGCATTTTATAAATGCATCCTGTGGGCCAGACTGAACCCTTTGGGGGGCCAGTTTTGGCCCATGGGCCGTAGGTTTAACACCCCTGGTTTACGTTGTCTTACCTACACACTAAACACAGAAACTAGTGTATATTTCAAGTCAAATATGTGCATCTTAGCCTCTCTTCTTTTTAATCACCCAAACCCTAAGGAAAAATAACATTTACTTGGTTTGGGTCAGGATGAAGGTCAACCACTTCAAAGCAATCCACCTCCAATAAAATGTATTCTAATGAGAACATGAACATGTGTTCTCAAAACCTCTATACAGACATTGCTTTTATTATGTTTGCTAAATACTGAGTTGTCCAAACAGGAAACCAAAGTCACCTGAAGTCAACTGAGAAGGAAGTGATGTTTAATCTGATGTCTGTATCACACTGAAGCAATGATTCAAGCAGCGTATGACTTTCATCACAAATTTTTGCTTCAGATGTGTCCAACCCCAGTCACAGTCATTAGTCTGTCTGTGCTTATGCGCCTGAATCACTTCCCTCTAGGCGAACAACTTCAAATATGACTCCATCATAAACACAGTCCAGTTGTTTACATAACAAACCAAAACGTCATTTGGGCCTTTTCAGAATTTTTGTCGTGTAACACAGTATGGGAACAATGACCAAGCAAAAGCAGTTTCTCACAGATTCGGCAAGAAATTGAGCCAGATCGCCACAAAGTAAACTTCTCCAGTCCTCTAGGGCTGTTTTGTAGAACGGATGGAGTGGATGGAGGTAAAGGCCACATTTGGGTTGAGCACTCACCAAGAGACAGTGAAACTGCTGCTGCGTGGAATTCCCATTCCCACAATGCACTTGGCATCAACAGTTTTGAAAAGGCCCAAGTGACGTCTACGTTTGTTACATAAACAAGTGGACTGTGTTTATGATGGAGTCATATTTGAAGTTGTTCTCCATGAGGGAAGTGATTCAGGTGCATGAGCACAGAAAGACTAATGGATTAGTGATACTTAGAATATCACTGGGGTTTTACAAATTTGACAAATTTGAAAAAAATTGTGATGAAAGTCATATGCTGCTTTAAAGACAGTGAGATACAATGGAAGCAAAAACCAACCCCAATAATTCAAATTCCATAAGTTAATTTTCAATAAAATGCTCTGAGTACTGACCTTCTTTTTTTCATTGATATAGGTTTAGCTTATCATGTCTGCACATTGTATTTAATGTCATGTCTCTTTATTTATTTAAATATATATATATATACATATACATATATATATATATATACATAAATACTTTCACATCTTATATTTCTGTGTTAATCATCTTTTGTTTTCTTTTAGGTCTTGTGTCCCTGGTCTGAGTCCACCTTCCCTCCTGTCTGATTACACCTGTCCCCATTCTAATGTGTTCCACCTGTGTCGTCTTGTCCCCATCCACCTGTGTAGATATTCTCCCCTCTATTGTGTTAAAATCAGATGTATAGTCAATGCCTGATAAAAGTAATAAGAATAAAACTAAAATAAGAATAACTATAGTAATTATACAGTCAATAAACACACAGTAACAGCACTGGTAAAACAACATTGAACACTGAGTTAATGAAAAATTAGCTCTGTATTTACACATTGATTTAAATGGGTTTTAATGGCAGACATAACAATATTAATGTATTTCAGACTTACTGTAAGAGCTAGAATGAAATTAATAAGATAAAATTAAAATACACAATCTTGCCAAAATTCATGTCATACACATCAACAAAAATGATCAAAAAAAAAGTAAACATGAAAGTCTTGTAAAATAGGAGTGTCAAATTTTTATTATTATTTTTTAAAATTTAACCTTTACTTAACCAGGAAAAAAAAAGATCCCACTGAGATTGAGAACCTCTTTTTCAAGGGAGTCCTGGCCAAGAGGCATCATGAAATACAACCCACAGTTACAGCATACAAGAATTACAGGACAAGTCAAACTATGAAAAGCAAGTGCAAGTGCAACATATTGTTATGTTACTTATGTAAAAAAAAAACCCAAACAAACAAAAACAAACAAACAAACAAACAAACAAACCCTCTAATATGTCTAAACAATTCTGACAAGCTGAGGCATAATATTGTTCAAAGTGCACTTATTTTTCCTTAAGAAATTTGAGGTTATTCATGCTATTCATATTTTAAAGGATATTTTATAGATAGAAAAATGTCCGTAGTGTAATTTTACTTTATTCACTCTAAAACATAGAGACTTTGAAGTTGACATTATTTATACTTGAGACTACATTGGGCTCAGTAATGACTCCTGAACTAACATAAATTTGACACGCGCGGCGTAAATATGTGGTTTTAGATTTATTATTTCGTCGTATTTGGATCATTTTATTTTGACGGACAGAGAGGGGAGAGAAGGTGGAACGTTGGATGACCGCAGGCCAATCACAGTTAAGTGCGGCGCCCTACGTCAGACGTAAGGGGCGTTCCCTAAGTACGTCCGTTCCTGTGTAGTAAGAGCCGTTCAGTGTAGCGCTCGAGCTCCATTGAAACGGGTTCCCCGGTGGAGAAGTCGGTGCAGGCGGACCAGGGGGCGGACCGGTAGAAGAAACTTCACAGAAAACAATAGCAGTTACTCAGCTGACCTCCTTCCAACTGTCAGGTTTTTTTTTTTTTTATCGGCCTTATCGCGGGGAGCCGACCGTGCTAGCTGACAGAGCCGCTAGCCGTTGTGTCGGAGGCTCGCGAGCCCCGGCGAAGGAGTAACGATAGGGAGAGAAACGGGAGCGCGAGGGGGGAAAAAACCGAACCAGACCGACCGAAAGGGGCAGCGGAGAACTGTAAGCGGACTCAGCCACAGGTGGGACTCCGCCGCAGGTAGCACGGCCGTCGTGGAAGGAAAGTCTCCAAGGGTCATGCGGGTTTCTCCGGTCGGTGGTCGGAGCGCCGCGTCGGAGCAGTAACAGCCGGAGACACCGAGACGAGAAAGCCGAACACAGAGCACCCAGACCAGCCTCTCCTTCTGTCCGAGCAGCGAGCGGGCTCCCGGTCCGGAGGGAGAGACGAGCCACCATGTCCCGGAGGAAGCAGAGCAAACCCCGGCAGATAAAGCGTAAGAAGTTCCCTTCGCTGGTGTTGTTGTTTGGTTTTATTTTGATTTATTTTCTTTTATTGTTATTGTGACCTGTGTGTATTGTGCCGCGCGCTCCGGGAAGGGGCCGCGTGCTCCGGTGCGTCCCCTTCACCGTAAAGTTAATAAGTAGTAGAAAACCCACCGGAACGACACGGGAATGGTTTGGAGTGGTGTTTTTAGGTGGAAACCCGTGGAAGTGTGGCCTCGAGCTGCGTCCGTGTGTCCATCTGAGAATGTCATGGTCTTTTTTAGGCTTTAAACTACATTTTACATTCAGCCTGCAAACTCCATTTCATCCTGTGACGTTTTTTTCCCCCTTTGGTTAAAATTCACCACTTGAGCAGCTCACATCCAACTAACAGTGCATGGATATCAGAAAGTTTTCATTTATTACCTACTGTGTAAAGAATGCTTTGTCCATTGGCAGCTCAAACTGTGGCCGTGGCTTCCTGTTTAATTCTGTTGTGGAAACGTCAGTGTTCTCTGAAAAAGCCGATGTGAACACAGATAAGGCAGCGATCCGATGTGAGCGCAGATAAAGATTAAAATTGGATCTTTTTTATTTGTTTTCTGTCTGAGGCAGCGCCGGGGCCGCCGTTGCGTTTTCCCCCTGGCTTTTCACTTCTCTTTTCCAGAGATGGGGCGTCAGATAGGCCGCCTGGCTGATCTCTCCTGCTGATAGCTGCTTACAATTGGATCTTTTTTTCATCTATCCTTTTAACTCAATAATGCATCTTAGGGCCGCTTGAAAGGCCTTTTTCTTGGTCTGGCGCTCGGCTGGTCTCCGTGCTTGACGAGCTCTTCCTGTTTATAAAACGTGTTAAGGTTTATCGCTGGTGAGTGATGTTCAAAGCAGATATAAAACCATATTAATGATGTTGAGATTAACCCGTTTCCAGGGCTTTTTGAGGACCTCTTTCTTGCACACTGAGCTGATGAACACTGTTGATCTTAATTTATTATATTTAACCCCTAAAGACCCACAGCTACTTTTGTATCCACTTCCAAGTGAATTTCTCTCCAAACCTAACCTTTCTTGAGTGATTTATCATCATTTATTAGAATTTTATCCTCTGCATTTTGCATTGTTCTGTGCAAATTAGGTATCTTCCTCTAGGTAATTCACTGATCGTGTAGATATTCATTGCAAACAGCTGTTCTGTAACTGTTTATTCTGTTGATGATGGTATGGGTGCAGTAGGCAAAAAAAAAAGAACATACACCCCTTTCAATTGATTTTCACTCTAAATCTAACCTTTCATAAGTCATTTATCACTGTGTATTATAATACTGTCCTCTGCATTTTGCGTTTTTTGTTGGAATTCTGATAGTTTTCTATATTTAATTTTGTGATCATGTCGATTTTCATCAAAGCTCAAATTAAAGTTAAGGGTTATTACATCAGAAACAGAGAAAACTGAAGAAAAAGTGACTTTTTCAGTAAAATATATCATTAACTGAACTTAAAACAAGTGTCTCCAACCACTGTCATTGGTCGCTTTTCCATTGGACATATGCTCAAAACTTGATCGACATTTACTAAATGTGGAAAAAACAGAAGTGTGTAATGTTATTTTTTCCATTAAATCACAAATGTGAAGATTTGTTCATTTATTGTGAGATGACATGAGATGTCATTCCGTAAACATGGTGACAAATGTAAATATGGTGTTGATTTACAGATATGTTCATTATTATTGTATATGACCCCTCTATCCTGTACTAAATTTATATAATGATTGGGTTTCCTGGTGTATCCACACATACCGTGCCATATTTCTTTTAAAACTCTTCTTCTCTTGTTGTAATGTCTGTCAACATTAGTTTTTTTTAATTCACGTGACTCTAGTTGTGCAAAAAAGTCTTTCCATTGCAGTTTTGTGTGATATACCAATTATGCTACGCCTGAAAAACCATCTCTTGCCAGCGCAAAAACTTTTAATCGAAAAATGAGAGTTTTGGCGAAATTGTCATTTTTCCATTAGGTACATTTTTATTCGCAAGTTATATTTGCACAATTTGAGGGTCAGTGGGAAAAGTGACAATTGATCAAACTTCATGGGTTTTACTGGTGAATAAATGTTGTAGATGACGATGTTTCCATGGTCACTATGGAGCCTCTGAACATCCAAATGGGTCATATCTGATGACCATGAAAACATGACAGACTGCATTTTATCTGAATTGTTTACTTGTATTGATAGGATTAGTGGATCAACAGGTGTTAAACATTATCGATCAGTTGGTTCTTTTGGTCGTAGGTGGTTGTATTAGTCTTTATGAGTTAAATAAGAGAAGTGAGATAAATGCAGAGTTCCTATTCTCTTTTGAAACTACAATCTGTTTGCTGTGGCAACCCATCTGACACACAATGATACCAGTTATTGCTTGAGATGTCTAAAAGCATAATGGTTGTGTGGATCTCTAGGCTGACCTAGTGTCCCACTTTATTCTGCATCTTTGTGCCACATCACACATACTGAGACAATGTCCAACATTTTTAGCCTGAAATAAATACATGAGCTCAAGATTAAAGTCCAAAGTGAGCAAAATAAATCCAAATTTCAGCCTGCAACCATCTACTACTGTTGTGTGAATACTCAGAGCAGCACTGCAAAGCTTCTCCTCCAAATGGAACAGGTTGTAGGTTGCTTGTTAACTCTGCTCAACAGTAATAAATAATGTCAGTATTTTAATTGCTTCATATCTGGACAGTGAAGCTCAAGAAAAGATCAGGTCATCTTAAAGGCTGTTTCTTGATCCAGAAGGAAAGGATTGTTGAGTTATTGTAAAGTTTTTCTGTTTGTTTCATTGTTTTAGTATTCCTTTTTGATCCTTTCAATGTGTGGAGGCTTGTTCTGTTTATCTATTTTATTGCTCTTTTGTATTATATTTATGATTTAATGATTATTTATGTTAATTTTTTGATCATTTTGTTGTTTCTGTGCTTTCCATATGCTAATGTTTGGTCATTTTATTCCTGTAGTCTCCCTCGTTTTCTTAAGCATTTGATGTTTTTTGGCTTATTTTTGTTAATTTTGTTATTTCGGTGCTTATTGTGTGCTCATTTTGTTGACTTGGTAGACATAAATGAGGTGGTATGTTAATTTATTTACTGACCACCCTATGCTTGTTGTATCTTAGTGCACAGGTGTATAATTGTTTTAATGACAGAATAAGAAACATGGAAGGAGTCACAGTACAAGTGAGATGTGTCAATGTTGGAATCCAGGGAAGCACATCTGAAGTCTTCTGGTGCCTGTTTTCTCCTGATGTAAAGCAAACCTGAGTCTTAAGCCTTGTTTGTGTTGCCAGCAGCAACAGGTCAAAGGTAGCAGGGAGCCATACCATCATCTCAAGGTTGCTATGCAGCCTGCAAACGTGGACTTAAAATGAATTATTCCCAAAATTCAGAGGTTGCTATTCAGTTAGAAGTATTCTAATAAGCTTTATAATGTCAAAAATGTTGCGTCCATACTGAATTTCTCTGCTCGCTAATGTTAAGCATTGTAGCGCTGGCAGCAGTATAATTTTAGATCAGATATTAAGCGCTGATTGGTAACAGTTTTATTCCTCTATACATTGATAAGGAATTGAACAGCTGGCAGTAATGGTTCATTGTATTTATAGACTATTAATACATGTTGGAAAATAACTGAACTCTGAATCTATTGAATTGGCGCGTGGTGACATCCACTGAAACTATGACAAAGTAAATTCATAATAAGCTTTATACGTTGCCACAATATTTCACTAATGTTCCTGTTTGCATGCAGCTGTGCCTACCAAGATACTTCAAAAGCTCACGTCCAAAAACCAATAATGTTTAACAGTAGGTGTGTTTCTGCTTCTGATGAGAAATGTGGACAAAGGTAACATTTGGGAAAAGGCCTGATTCAGAATATCAAAACATAACATGCTGTCAACACAACACCCGTCAAATCTGAAATACTGTTGTGTTCCGTATAATAGTGGAATATTTACATACATGTACATTCAATCTTTGGATGTAAAATAGAAATACTAAATGTACTTTTGGTTTTGTTATTTGAACATGTAATTGAGAGGAATACCAGTGTTTTATTTAGATGTATAGTAACATTTTATTTATCACTTTCTGGTAGATAGAGAAATGTCGTGCTTTTATTTGCATATGATGGTGGAGTGTTTTAGTGTAAGTTGGCAATCGTCACCCAGTGTTCATTGAGCGCTGTCGAAGCTGTAACACATTTTTAAGCAAAGATCAGTCAAATCTGTTGGGTTTCCTGTAAAGATTCCACTCCATGTGTGTGTCTGGTGTGCAGGTAGTCATTCTGCATCCTGTTTTTACATATCTGTTTCCATAGAGAGGCCTATCAGCTGTGAACTCCCAGTAGGCAGCTACAGTAAAGCCAGAAGCAAAGCCCGGAGATGTATTCCAGACCCTGAGGTTGATAAACCCAGGCTAGACTTAGCATGTACGACAGAGACAGACAGCGTGTGCACATGTGTGCGTCTCGGGGGTGTCATGGCCGTCTTTATCAGTGCTTCTGGTCCACCATGCTTCCCTGTGCACCGGGCCCCGGCTGTGGTCGAGGCCAGCTCAGCCTCTCAGCCCTGTGACTCTCTTGTGATTTGGCAGACATTTTGATAGGAAAGAGTGAGGAGTGATAAGGACTTTGTACAGCAGGGCGTGTGTGGGGCTTCAGTAGAGGTGGGGGCTGCTACCACTAATACTGCTACTCCTATTATTACTAATAATTTCGAGTTCCCACTGTGATGGTTAGTTTCTACCTTGACAAATTCACACTGGTGTCATTTTTGTGTTAACAGCCCTGTTCCATCATTGAAAATAACCCACACAACCACATCGGTTTCATGTTATTTTACTGCACAGTCTCGTGGACCTACTCTTAATTCAACCTTCAGAGTAAAATCCTTGCACTTGCAAATCACTGGGAAGCTTTTACAGTGAAACAACTCCAGGAAGTGTTGACTGAAGACGTACTGAAACATGAACATAAAGTCAAAACATTTCACCTTAAACACACAGCATGGAGGCATCTCTCAAACCAAACAGAAGTAAAAGAAGGCAGTGGTAGCACATCCACCATTTCTGTTAAATTATAAATACCTTAAACGTAAGTACCATGACATACTGTGAAGAACATTGGAAAACAAATTATATAATGTTAGTACACTAGTCAGTAGACGCTAGAACACAAATGTAGTGGTTGCAGTGGGGAAATTGTAGTTTTGATTTGATTAGTTTCGGTTGCTGGTGATAGACTGTAAAGTTTGTTGAGTTGAGATGAGTCTTTCTGTAATGGTGACAGAAAGAGAGAGAGAGACTTTAAAACTGAAACTACACGGTTGCTTTAATGGATAAGGGAAGTAAATTATAAATAAGAAACAGATAATTTCCTAATGATGATTTGTATTTGTGCATCTCTACAAGTTACTGAAGTTGTAGTTATTTTGTCTATAAACGGTCAGAAATGCTGAAAAGTGTTAGTTGTCAGTATCTGTGCTAGTGTTAGTATTTCCCAAAAGCCCTAGATGTCAACATCAGATATACAGTCCAGCCCAGAGATAATCAGGTTACTGTCATAGAAGAGGAAAGAAACCAGAAAATATAAAAATTTAAAGAGCTGGAATCTGAATTCTGCCTCAAAACAACAAATTGATTATCAAAATAGTTGTTGTTTAATTTAATCAAGTTACTCATTAATCCATTGAGCTCTAGGTTGTGAAAAAAAATCTTCACAAAAGTCTAATTTCTAAAAGGCTGAAAGTAGTTTTATGGGACATTCAACCAGCGTGAGGTATTATATTTATTACACATTTATTTTGGGTGTAGTTTGGAGATGTTGCGACTCTAGAGGACTGAAGTGTTTCCACCTCCCTCTGACCTGAAATAACTTTATTAAAATCTTCAGACAGTAACAGGCGATAACAGTACCCACCCCACAATGGGCCACACCATTAAGACAACACAGTATGGATATCTTCTTCAAATGTTTTTTCAACAACAACAATGGATTAAGTCCATTGCTTTCTGGAGGCCCATAGTAGAGAAGGAGAGGGGGGTGTTTGTGTAGCAGATAGATATTTGTCTGTGTCTCTTTGTGCGTCATCCTCCCCAACGGTTGGTGATCTTTCAGGCTGATAAGGCTCCTCTCCTTGATGGGGAGATAGCAGGCAGGCAGGCAGGCAGCCCACTGAGGCTGGATCCCTGGGCTTATATTTTGGCGGTTGAGATGGGAGACGTGATAAAACATGGCGGCGATCGCTGCAGCTGATAAGGCAGAAAGCAAAAGAGAGAGAGAGGGAGAGATGGGAGGTAGGGTAGATGGAAGGAGAGATGGAGGATGGAGGGCACATTGTAATTACATCTGGTTGTTGCATGCCATTTTCTCCGTGTTGTCTTGTGTTGTCTGTTTTTTTGTTTGCAAGAGGCTGGGGGTGGATCTCTAGATAATTAAAAGAATAAAAAAAAAAAGCCAAGGGAGAGCGGGACAGAAAAGTGCAGTGATAAGAAGAGGAGGAGGAGGAGAGGAGGAGGTAAAGAGATAGAGAAAGAGTGAAAAAGTGTGTTGAATACATAGCTGCTAGATGAATGTGTTGTGGTGTGTTTTTAATGGCAGCCCAGCCAGCTCTGCCGCTCCCCCACCCCTCTGTGAAAGATGTTTAGGGCTGATAAGGAGGCCTGCTGATGGTAGATAGATAGCAGGCTGCAGATTCACACTGCTGATAGGTGTGGGTTTGAGTGTGTGTGTGTCTGTGTGTGTCTGTGTGTGTGAGATACAAAGCCAGGTTCCTATGACATCAGTGCTAGAGCTCAGAGGTCAACATGAATAATACGCTGCCTCCCACAGCTTAAAGCAAACCACGACGCCTGCACCGGCTAGACAAGGAAATCACCACTCCGACCTCCTCCTATTCTTCTACCTCTGTTTTTTTTTTTCTGAGTCACTGCCTAATCTGTTAGATTTACACTTAAAAACATTCAAAGGTCAACCAAAATTGTAGCAATGATGACAGTATGTTAAAGTTGACCTTGTATCCAGTTAGCATGCTTAACAGGTTCATTAACTGCTACTACAGTATCTGGTGACACAGCTTATGCCTTAATCACATTTAGAATCTCACTTCAACATGTACATCTTGTTGAAGCAGCACAACAACACACATCCAGACCTTCACTGTACTGTTACACAGGCTAATAGCAGCCAGGTTTCCTGAGGTAGTTTGGATTGTGACGGCACATCTAAGAGGTTCTGGACTGTGTTCGGTCAACAAAAGCTCTATAACTGAGCAGAAGAAACACAACTTGAACACAAATTATATTTATGAAGTCTAGAAAGTACGTGTGAACTTTTTCTTTGTTAGGAGTTCCATTTGATTCATGACCTTTACTGCAGCTAAACTCAACATACAGAATAAAAGTAAGAAATAAATAGATTGTCAAGAGAGCCTGGTTGCTAATATTCTGATCACAGTAAACATTTTAATTGATAATTTAGTTTTTTAGACTGTGGACACAAACATCACAAACTTCTAGCTAAAGCCTGCCCCCATCTGTTGATATTTTGTAATCTTAACCATAGAAATAATGTTTAACTTCCTTTTTAAAGCCTCTAAACAAAATTCTTTTTCATTTTTTAATGACCATGGTGTGTTGTACTTCAGTGTGGCACAGCTGTGTGAAAGGAATGCATTTGTGTTGCTTTTTCTTTTATCAGTTTTGCGACAAGGCCCAGGTCACGTGATTGTTTTATGGACGCACAATTGAAAGATTAATTCATTCTTTGTGAGCCAAAGTGAAATAACACACACAACTATACACACAGTCGCATTAAATTACACGTACACACACACACACACACACACATGCATACAAACACACACACCCACCCACACACACACACACACACACACACACAGAAGACTCATGCAGCGCCCTGGTGGCTTTCCCTTGTGTGTGTGTGTGTTTTTTTTCTCTCCACTCTTTGTTCTGCTTTTAGCTTGATGTGAACTTTCGATAAGCCGCAGGGCCTGATCTCCGGTGCAGATAGAGATCGCCAAGTGTGATTAGAGTTGTTATCAGGCCGGAGCAGGCAGGAGCCGAGGCTCCACCGCAATAACAACAGGCCCAGGCAGGAGCAGCCGGGGTCCGGACCCTGGCAATCAGTTCCAGCCCTAATGGGATTAATGTTGTTGTATAATTAGATGATAGGTGTGAATGCATTTCTTTTCTCTCTCAATCTTTTCTCACTCTCACTTACTCAAGCCCCTCCTCCCTCATCTCTCTGCTCTCCTCCCTAACAAGCATTGTCATTGATTAATTTTAATTAAAATTAATACCACGTATTACTCCTTCCAGATCCTGTGTAAGATAGCGCAGACATGTTGGGAAATTTTAGCGTTCGTCGATGATTATCTCCAGGATATATTTTTTCTGTTAAAATATTCTTTTCTGTTTAAAAAAAAGCGTGCAGTAAGCGGGGAGGAGAAAAAGAGGAAAGTAGCAGCATCAGCAGGATGACTCGCACTGGGTTGATTCTACTGACAGATATTAAACTAGCTAGATGGTGACTGATTGGGTATTGGAAGCTAGCAATTCTCATGCTCTCAATCAGATAGCTCAAGTTGAGAGCTGCGAATGACTGCAGTCAGCCAGAGCCACAAGCAGATGCATGTAGAGTATGTGCCGAAATACTTGAGAACACCTGCAAACACAGAACCACGCAGCTACTTAATGAGAAGAGTGGGAGAAGATCTTTTATTTAAAGTACAGATAAACCTGGGTTTTTAACTGTAAAAACCCTTTTGCTCAAATAAACAGAATTCTGTTGGTACCTTTCAGACTGTTCTGGTATAATCTTTTTAAAAAAAATGTATAACACTTTAACGGTGTAGTTTATCAATGAGAAGAATAGTGTACTTAACATAAAAGCTCCAGTTTTCAGTCCTTTTAGTTTGTGGTTCACTCCATTTCTTTTCTTTCTGCTGTTATTGTTATGTTATTCTCTAAGCTGTAATGTGTGTGTTTGTGTTGTATCTATATAGCAGTGTTGACAGGGAGTATGTGTATATGTGTGTATGGTCAGATAGACCAAAGGGGGAAGTTGGCAGAGTTACAGAGGAAACACCGTTTGTGTTTGGTGTGTGGATGAGTTATTACTCCTTCCTGCTATTTACCCAGGGGACGGCCTTGTGTGAATTATGGTCCCCCAACTCAGCGTGGGTTGTAAACGGTTTCACCCTTGACCTACGTGCTGACGACTCTGTAGATGAGGGAGGACAGAACACATTACCTTGACCAACAGTAGCGTAATGTTCGCCCAAACTGTTTGCTCTGACTGCAATTACCACTCTGCCAACTCCTCGTAAGGACTTTGTTAAAGATGGCAGTGAGCATTGTTCATGTGGAGTCTGATGGTCATCTGTGTCAGTGGTCTTCATCAACCAGGACTCACTGAATCTAGATCAGGCATAATTGCAACTAAATTTGGGTTAAAATGAGAAAATCCAGACTTGAAAATAAGCAGTGCTCTGTCGAGGATTTTGCACACCACTGTGACATGAAAGTACAGCCTCCAGCCATATGACAAAGGTTTGTTATGGTTTGATTGACTATTAATACACTGAAAAATACATGTGACAGATTACTTCACTGCCTCATCCATTCAATTCCATTTCAGTTCAGGTCTAAAAACTTTATTTGTCCCTAGGGGCTAATTTAAAGGTGCATGAAAAGTAGCATGATTACACAACACTTTTATACAACCAAAGAAATCTAAGAAAGTAAAATTAAGAAAAGAAAATAATATGATTTATAATAATAAAAAAAAGATGCACAATAAATAACATGTAAATGTATGAATAAGGTGGGTTAAGTGGATAAAGTGCAAACAGGATATGACAGAATGTAAACAGGAGTTATGCATTTAAGGGAATTCTATATTTACAATTGTTATCATATAGGTAGTTATGAATAAATAAATATAAATAACAAAAAAGCATTATGCTTGTCAAAAATGTATTGTATCCCCAAAATTGAGTTTTGGGGGTATAATCGTTTTACCCTGAATGCCACCGGATCCACCACTGGATATCCTTCATGTGAATGTGATAACTAGGACAGATTTAGTTGGATTTCTTCTCCCTTGGTAACCAACAAAGTGGAAGAACCCTATCGATTTCAGCTTCTCTATGAGGATTATAAGTCCTCCTAATGGTGGCGTTGTAGTTGAAAATCAGTTTTTTGGATATAAGTCAAGCAATAATAGGTCGATTGAGATCAAATTTGGTTCATATTGATGGTCTTCCAAATGTCCATTTTCTATCTACCATCCAGAGTTCATATGGGGTAATTTTCCTTCACTAGGTGGAGTTTTATGGAGAAAAATGAGTTCTCTGACCATTATTCTGCCACTATGAGGTTGATGTAGCTCAAATTGAGTTCATATCGATTATCTAACAATTATCATGGATAGAGAGGACTAGGGGGATTTCGGGGATATACCCTTGCTGTCGGTGCCCAACTGTGTAAACCTTGTTATTATTGACTTTATTAGGACCTCGATACAGAATATTTTTTCCTCAAAATCAGTATTTCCATCCTAAAATCCTATCTAATATGTAAAACAACCAACTTTTGCAGCTTAATCTCTTCACTAAAATCAATCCATTGCAACAATTCAATGCTTTTTACATCTCAGTGGTATTAAGGGTACAAATAGTAACCTATTCTTTCAACCATTTTGGTTGGTACCATAAAAAAATTTACAAATACATGCATCATAGTTGTCTATGCCGACTGAAGATCTGTTGTATAGTTGTAAACAGCTGGGTGGACTTTGTTTCTCTCAAACCTGTCTTCTCAGTCTGTCTTTTTTTCTCATGTGAAATCTAATGTTGAAAGTTGACAAAGCTGACTTGTTTTCACTTGACACCATTGATTTTATGGACCTTTTTAATAGCACAAAACTGCCTTTTAAAAACTTCTGGATGTGAAAAAAGTAGTCTCACAAGCAGCTAGCAACTAACTAAGGCCAATGCCAACAATAAACAGTCACTACTGTGGCAATATTTACCCAGTAATTGGTACCAGATGTGATATGACGGACCTCTTGCAGTCTTCTCAGCTGCACCAGGCTGCTTTTCCATGTTTATCCTAGACACGACTCAATATAAAACTGGAAAGTAACTAAGTATTGTTACTGTAAGTATTGCTTTTTCTCACGCTGCTTTAGTTTTGCTCCCTGTTTTCAACACAAATCTCTGTACCTTCTACCTCTGACATGTTACTTGTGTTTTAATGCATTTAAAGTGAACTAAAATGGAGGAGACAAAACAGGAAGAAAAAAAACAGCTTAAAAGATATAACAAGTAGAAAATAACATAACAAGATGAAAACAGCATAAAAGACCATCCAACACAGAAATGACGCAAAAGATGAAACAGACATGAAAAGGAGACAGGAGCATGAAGAAAACCCATCTGATTAAATGACTAAATTCATACAAATAAATCAAAGCAGAACAAATGGTCATTTGTGTTGCTCAGGGTAAAGCAGTTGTATTTCTTTGCTGATCGCTGTGGGCCACGTGGCTCTGATCTCTGGTCAGAATGACTGTGGACGCTCAAAGGATTGTGTGTTTGTGCCGATATCAGTGTGTGTGTGTTTGAGAGGGAGGGAGAGGGAGACAGTCGGTGTTATGACAAGGCCCCCCCAGCAGCAGTGATAAGACAGACCATTTGCTCCTACTGTGCTGAGCGTTCTGTTCCGGGGTGTTAAGGCAACCTGGGCAAACAACACCGCCTGACCTGCTTTTACAGCCACACACACACAGACACACACATACACACACACTTGTACTGACAATAAATGCAACAGTTGTTCTAAGCCACCAAGGCTGAATTCCCACATCACCAATATTAAACCAAACAGAAGACCAGGGGTCAAAGGTCACACCTGCATAGGAAGAAGAAAAAATCTGTTTTATAGACGCTGCCCTTTAACCCTGTGTGCACCTGCTCCATGTTCAGCCTGCCACGAGATGAACAAAAACCTCTCACTGTCACACGGTGCCTTGTAGGTCAGTGGGTCAGTGATGTGATGTGAATACATTTATATCCTTCTTTAGTAAAATATCAATGAGTTTAGTTGTAAAAAAAAACAAGTGCAAATTATGTACATTCATTTTTTTAAAAACTTGGTATAACATTTCTGAGTAAATGTCAGGGATTTAAAACACTGCAAGTATTTAATAGTGAATAAAACAATTGGAATATCTATGTTCTGACTATTATAATTTATTTGGGAATCTTATCAAAGTAGTGTGATATTTCTCAATCTTTTGTCTTTACACCAAGTTGACATTTACAGCCATATTGAACCTTAATTTTGAATGAAAAGTGGTCCAACTTTCTTTTCAATTCGCATAAAATCAAAATAAAATGTACATTTTAACAACCCTGACGCTTGCATTTTGATTTGCTCATCATGCCAGCTCTTATTCATCACTGACTCAAATACATGTTTTTTTTGTGTCGGTAGCAAACCATTTGTAAACAATTTTTGTTACTATCTCTACAAAAACAAAACCAGTAATGGACTAATAGGCAAAATTGCATGCAAAGTGTGACATTTAAACCTTTTTTATTGCTTGAAGTGATTGATACTTTTGCTGGTATATTTATGTAACGCAACAGAATAAATCTTGAATACGAAAAAATATGCTTTGTTGGACCTCACAGAGTGCATAATGTGCAGAGAAACAGACATGATAGCTGATGGTTATGTAAAGTAACACATGTATGTCTTTATAACTTTGTTTTATTAGATGTGTTTTGTTTGGGGATAGAGCCTCACCTTGGGTTGTAACTGAAATGAGAAGGAAGGAAAGATAGAAGAATATGAGGGGTTAGAGGGAGGAAGCGGGAAGGATAGGAGATGATAAGGACGTTTGGGCATCCCACACAATGGCAGAAGAAAGAGGAGATGCTATAGGAGCCTCCTGGGAGCCACCTTAACAGAGGAGGTCTAGACCACCGGCTCCTGTCCCTGTCTGTCGCCACACAAACACACACAAACAATGCACTTTCATAGAAAAACAGCACAAACCCTTAGATCGGCACTTCCGGAGATCAGGGATCATTTATGGTTTATCTTCAGGGGGTGATGTCATTGCTTCCTGGACTTTACACGGTTCCTCATTTACTAATTAGATGTCGTTCTAATAATCACCTTCCAATAACGTGACATCTGGACAGTCCTGTTGTTGTTGTTGCAGTTCCCTCAACTCACCAACAGAGGATGATAAAAGTCATTAATGAGTAGTTGTCCTTTTAATTTGCCTGTTTATTATTTGATTAAATGGAGGAATGTGAGGCCGACTAGGGCCATGCTGCTCACTGACAAATACTTCCCTCTCAGTGTGTGTGTCAGTATCTCTCTCTCTCTCTGTGTGTACATTATGAGTCATGTGAGCCAGTAGTGTTGCAGTGATCCAGGCCTTTGGATTGCATTGTGCTTGTGTAAACCGTGGTGCTCTGGCTCCCCGACTGATAAGTGAGCTGCCAATCAAACTCCTGTATATGTGTGTGTGTACGGCTGAGGAGGTTGTGTTGGTGTCTGGCCTTAACAGTATGGGCCACAGGTAAAGAAAAGCCTCATAGAATCCACTCAGAATTTATTGTGGTAATTATCACAGTAAATGTCAGTGTTTCTATACAGTTTAAAGGCTTATGTTTGGTCTTGATGGAAAGTTGAAGAAACCAGACAGTTGGATAAATGTTTATGTCAGTAATGATGACAGGCTTTAGATCAGGGGTGTCAAACATACGGCCCAAAAACCAGCCCACCAAAGGGTCCAATCCGGCCTGTGGAATGAATTTGTGAAATGCGAAAATTACAGTGAAGATATTAACAGTCAAAGGTGTAAAACTCATTTTAGTTCAGGGGTCACATATAGACCAGTGATGTTCTCATGTGGGTTGGACCGGTAAGATATTACAGTATAATAATAAACTATATAATAACTACTCCATTTTTTTTCTCTTTGTTTTAGTGTAGAAAAAAAGGGAAAATTACATGAAAATGTTTACATTTATGCACTATCCTTTCACAAAAAATGTGAGTAACCTGAACAAATGTGAACCACATGAAATGTCTCAAGAGAAGTAAATGCAATTTTAACAATATTGTGTCTGTTACTAAATGTTTTGTGTCTTTGTAGATCCACTGTGATCTGTAAGTTATAATGCACATGTAAATGATAAACTGAGGCAGAATATTGGTCAAATTACAGTTATTTTTCTAAGATTCAGGTTGTTCATGTTATTTAAATTTTTTTAAAGGATAGTTTTGTAGATGTGAACGTTTAAATAATGAATTTCACTTTTTTCACTCGGCCCTCTGGAGATCATATTGGGCTGAATGTGGCCCCTGAACTGAAATTAATTTGACAGCCCTGCTTTAGATGTTTTACTTGATGTACATAGATCTGAAAGAAATGAAAGAGACTCCCACGAAGCACCACTAAATTACCAAATAATCTTTGAAAAGCTGTTCAGCTGATGAATGTTTATACCAAAATAGTCATGTACTGTGTTTTGGTCTCATTTACAGAGCCCATTGTCTCTGTTGGATATTGACATGTACAGTCATGTTGCATTCACTGCACCTTGTATTCCTATAACATTTACTGTTCGCTCTGGAATGTCAAAAAATGATTTCAGGGCAGTTGTAGTACACCATATTTTTTTTAACAAAATAGTTTGAGCAAGGATTGTTTATTTTTTCCAAGCTTATGTCAAAGCCAAAACATTTCTCTGCTGCAGGCTTGAATAGTGATCAGCGTCAATATGATGCTAATGTGATTAGCAAGACCAACTGTACCCTTTAAAAATAAACCGAGGTTCAGGGGTTTATTTCCATCCTGCCTTCATGTGTTTGGGTTCAGTCTGTTAGGGAGGAAAACACATTTGTGCAATATCCTGACACATTGTTTCATCTTCTTTCTTGATGGAGACCCTGATAAAGCTTGAGTGATCTATATAACTAACTTTGTATAATCTTGCAGATTAATGAGGCAGTGTTGTAACATCATTTATTATGGGTGTGTTGATCTAATATAATTTAACAGCCCAGAGAGGCAGGAAGTCAGAGTGTAAACATGGCTCCAGTGTATAGACACAACAGCAGAGCACAACACAATGTCACAGTGATAGTGGGTTAAATAACAACGGTTGTAATGTTGTTTTAAGAAGTTTAGTATAATTCACAGGCTTTCCCATCATTGCCCTCACCCCTCCATTTCACTCTGGCCTGTTTTCTTATCCGTAAGACCAGTGGTTGTAAAAGTCCACACATCCATTACTCCAGTAGATGTACACATACCTGCGTAAAAGAAAAAAAGGCGAAATGCACTTCTACTTCTTCAGCTTCTTCACATGTTCAAGATATGAAATGTCCTCAAAGTAGGAAAGTGAACTGGACCTCACATTATATTATTATAATAACTATTAAACTATTATCAAAAAATACAATATTCTGAAAATGATGAACTTTAACTTTAAAAGCCAGAACTCAAACCATTCTGAAACCTGTTCTTCACATTACATCTAGTTAACTAACAACAGCGTCATAAGTGCTGGCTGTCATAATGTAAAATAATAGAAAATAAAGAAATTGGCCAACGTATGCACTACATCACAAAGTCAGACTACATACACACATTTTCATTTTGGTTCCATCTGGCACATAATTACTGTTTGATTAAGTCTTTTAAGTTGTTTACATATGTTTAACAAAGGCGTTGTCTTCTCCGTGTGATACTGGAAATCAGTCTTCATGTTGTGAAGATGCAAAATGATGGAAAATAAAAACAAAAGCTAATTAGTGTGAAGTGAGTAGTTGGATTGACAGTAACGTTAAAAAGTCCTAAAAATACAGACTTGTAGTTTAATTCACACCTTTAGTTGTGACCCTTTTATTTTTTTTTCTCTATCTGTAACCTCCTACCTCCAAACCTCTATCACCCCTTCTTTCATTCTATCTATCTCCCCCCCCCCTCTTTCTCTCTCTTTCTGTCTCCAGCCAGACCCCTAGCCTTGGCGAACCAGGTCTTGGCGGTATGATAATGTGGAAAGTTGAACTGGCCCCATTACAGCGAGGCTGATGGTAGGGCTGATAAGGCCGTTGATAATGGGTGCAGATAGCGCTGACACAGCGGTCCAATAGCCTAGCCCTGCCCCCCCTCACCCACCCA
>JAPQRP010000025.1:32402683-32413021 GCA_037367295.1 Apogon hyalosoma
TTCAGACCCAAGCAGAGCATTTACAGTTTATGGAGACCACAGGGAAATGTTTTAAAATACATAATTCCATTTAAAAAGCAAAATATCACTCCTTTAAGGTCTTTACATAGCAGGCATGATGACAAAGCATGAAAATACAGAATACTATCTCATGAAAACTATTTACACCAGGGGCGACTCACACCAATCCTCCCCAAAAAAAATGTTGTTCAGAAATAGTAATGTATTTATCATCAATAGTTTGTTGTTCCTTTGAGTCTACAGCTAAAAATAATTTCCTCACAGTCTAGTTCCACTCAACCATCACTTCATTTTCTATCAACAATAATCAACAAAATCAGATGGAAGTAGAGGATTAGAAAGAGTGACCTGGAAAAAAAAAGAATAAGGAATGGCCTATATTTTACTCAGCTTATAGATTTTTGTAACTACTGATACTTCTTTAGATATTTTGTTAAAACTAACTTTATCGTGGTTCATTAAGTAAAAGTTTTTTATTTATCCAGTTACAGACAAAAAAAATCACCCACACCTGACGCCCTGACCCACAACTGATGCCAATAAGATCTTTTTCCTGTTTGCCCTCTTCCCCATCATCACCGCCACCATCCTCCTCTCTTTTTTCCCCTTTTCCCTCCGTTTCCCACCTCACCGCGCCCCCTCCCTATCACTCGGCATTGCCAAGTCCACATCGTCGGTAACGAGGGTGTAGTTTCTTAACATTCATCATCGCTGAACTCTGAAACTTTATCAGCTCCGGAGAGCGGCGCCACAGCCCCGGCCCCGGCTTTCTCAGCTCTCAGATAGGGCCGATAACGCACTGATAGATTACAGCAGATTGTTTTACTTCAGGGGACACTGCTGCTGCTGCTAATACTAATACACAGACAAGGAGGCTCGCTGGTGATAGAAGGGGGAGGCGGAGGGCGAAAGGGGGCAAAGAGGCACAAAGAGGTAAGGGCAGAAGGACCGCGATGAGCTGGAGGAAATTACAGCTGGTGTCCCTTATACCTGCACAATCATTAGGGAAAAGTGTGGTTTGGAATGACGCACAGAGGAGGCACGAATACACACATACTTTACTGAAGCTCAAGTACAGATACTTGTCTAAAAAAGACTGTGGGTAACAGTAGAAGTACTGATCCAGCTTCTTTACTGCAGAAAGTGAAAGTATCCAGTCTTTGAAATGTCCTCCGAGTATAAAAGTCCAGTCTCCATTTCATGCTCCATCCTGTTCTGTCATTTTCATTTCGTTGCATCTTTTACAGCATTTTTGAGCTTTATTTATTTATTTTTACAGTTATATCTTCTTTGATTCCTTAAGAGGTTATGGTTGGTGTCTTTTTTTTTTTTTTTTTTTAAATATGGTTTTTGTCTTGAATTGGTATCTTGCTATTTTTATTTTATTCCAGGGTGTCTGCAGATCATTAGAAACTCCTAAAAAGTCTTAAAAAGTTTTACATTTGTCCTAATTTTATGTTCTTAGGACTATTAAGGGGTCTGCCCTATTTCATTTTAATAAAATGCATGAATGTGATGACTTCTGGTTCTAAAGTGGCTACACATTCTTAAAGTTTTGTCCTTAATTCTCCTTAAAAGTGATAACGAATCCTTAAATATGACACTGAAAGGTCTTTTAAAAACTCACAGACATAATAAATGATGTTGCTATGTTTTCTCTGTAAATCTTTAATCAGAATTACTTAAGTGTGCAATTAAGTGTTGATCCTTTTATCCTTACGGAGATGGGAATGAGTGGAGCCTCAACAGTCATTCATGGGTGGGGGGGTTCAGGTATGAGCTTTAGCAGGTTGAACATCAGTAACACAAACATTATTCGTGGACAAATGGAAATGGAATGTTAGTGGACTGAAACATGGTTCAACACAATAACTATGAATCCTGTTGGACTCTCTGAAATATGACCAAATACACTTTGAAAAATGTCTTTAAAAAATTCAAATTTGGCTTTGACAACCCTGTGGATACCCTGATTTACATCTTGCACGTCTTTTTCTTCTTGCTGAGTTTGTTATGTGTGATGTACAGAGAGGGCACCGAGAGATTCTATGTGTTTTTACGTAATGATGCAAAATAAATGTAAAAATTCTCCTTAAATACTTTAAAACTGGGCTGTTAAAATAGGAACTACAGATAATAGAATATGTCCAAGGTTAAAATCCTGAAAATGACCAAACATTTAGTAGTTTTGAGCAGAGGTCAAGTAGCTTAAGAGATTTATGCAGAAAAAAACCCAGAATAAATATTGATATATGATGATTTTATGGCAGTTTTTAGTGCAAGTAAATTTTTGGCCTCAGAGGATAGTAAATTAGCAGGATGCACAAGGGTTAATTTGTAGAAAAGCCTTACCTATCATGTGTTGAGCACTTTAGGTGCACAGTCTGACTTACGGAGGGGTAACTTGAGCCTGGGGAGGGAGGGGGGTGGAGGGTAGAGTGCCAGGTGACCTACGGTTAAAAACAGGGTCAAGTGTGAAACACAAGGACCACTTTCCCTCCATCTCCGTCTCACTCTCCCTCTGAGCGAATGAGTATGATGAGACAGACGGCGCTTAATAACACACCTCTCTAAAAGCAGATCCTTATCTCAGCACCAATAACCTAATAAAATCTAACCTCAGAAAATAAGAAATATAACCTAATAAAATATCATTCCAAAGACATTAAATTAATGGTTTATCATTCTTTATTTCAGCTCATTAATCTTCCTACACTATTCTCTCACTTCAGTTATGGATTCTTCCAGTCGGTTTCTACAGGTGTACTTCATCATGATAAAAAGGGCAGAGCCGTTAACTGTAGAAAATGGCTCTAAAATATCAAGCAACGCTGATGCAAATGAGAAATGGCGTCAGGAGCGTTGGCGCAAGAGAAAACCAACTTGCATCCTGTGTTGATTTTAATTTTGGGATGAAGAAACGTAGTGTAAAACACTCCAGTTTGTTTGTCCCTCTCTTTGCCGCCCTCGCTGTGTTGCGTTGGTATCAAAGTTCTCATCGGCCGCCAACTCCACGGCCCGTCCGTCCCCATGAACACATCAACAGCCTCTATCTGTCAGCCAATCAGTCCATCAGGCCTCAAAGTCCCCCCCCCTGATTACAATACAGTAGATAAGAGAGGCGGTTTACAAAAGCAGCAGTGCAAATGATTGATAAAGCATTAGTTGTTAGTGGACTAATGATCAGTTGGCCTTTACAAATGGGTCACATCTTTACATTCTGTTTGCTCTTTGTAAAAAACCACAGAAACGGGCTGTTTTTTTTTTCAACTTTATATCCACTTGATTTTTGTGTTTCCAACTGGAAGGCTGCCAGTTACCAGGAGTTTAACCAGGAGTTTAACCGGGTCATATCTGGAGTTTACTGATCACTCAACTGTCACATCTAAACTAACAGTTACCAAGTGAAGGTTTGAGATGTTTAGCTTGATCTTAAAGTCTTTCAAGACCCTTAACACTTGGTCAGTGGACGAGCCAGTGTTGGAACCGGAAATAATTAATAGAAACTGATTTGTTATGGTCAACAAATCCAATAAATGGCTTCAAAAACTGAAATAACATAATGGTTCATCTCAAAATGGGACATTCTGGTACAAACCTATGCTTGTACTAAGTCTTGAAATGGTTCAAAGATGCAAATATGAGTTAAATTTTTTTCCCAAACAGGACTCCACCACTGTTTGTGTTTTTTAAAATTTGGATCTTGATTTCACCATTGTGTTAAAAATGTCTCGGTTTTTTTTTCTTCCTGTTTGATTTATTGAAGGTTGTGTAAAATGAGGAGGGATCTACTTTAATGCTTTGTATTTTTCTCCAGAGCTTTTAACCATCAAGCTGTACCTCAAAATATAATCAAATTTTCCATTTTCCACACATTTCCATCCACCTCTATTATACTAATATTAACAGTCAGCTCATCATGGTTTACCATTTAGATGTAGTTTTTCATACATCAGCTAGATAATATAGATCAGTTAGAAATATAATTATGAAATATTTATCTGATATCTACACTGTTGCCCATAAAGTTGGAATAATTTTGTTTTCAGACACATTCCTCTTTTTTTCCTAAGTTCTTCTGACCAGGTGCAGTGGTTACAGACTGAATTCCACTTCATCTGTCAAGAATAAATCATATTGTCACAACATTTCATGAGAAGAGGTAAAAATATTATATTCCAACTTCATAGGTGACAGTGTATATACAACAAAAGAGCATGTGATCACTTAAGCTCAAATTATTTGTTTCCTGAGTAATTTGTAGGGTTTTAAGGAGGATAAAAGAAGTTAAACCTAGATTTAACCTTTGACCTACTGTGCACTTCCATGTATGAATGTGCAGAACACTGAGAGGAACATACATGGATCTCATGAAAGAAGTGTTTTTGACAGCTGTCTCTTTTTTATTATACATCATCTCCTATATCCAATCTTTGACTCACATACACACACAGACACACAGAGAAAGCGACATGGTTCTCATTTCTTAAGTGCACAAAAGAGGAATCAAAATGTGCAAAAGAGAGAATGGGGGAACCATTGTGATTGTGACAAAGTTCATGAGCGTATAATGGCAGTTAATGCGTGGCGGGGCGCGGGCAGCTTTGTTCGGCAAAGTGCCGAGCTCTTAATAGAATCTGATAGATAGACGCCTGTCTCCTCAGGCCTGGTGGGGGGTGGGGTGGGGNNNNGGGGGGGTTCCACTCATCAAGCCAATACACTCCCTCTCTGTCTCTCACACACACTCCTCTCCTTGTCTTACTGTCATTCTATGAAGGAATAATTTGTCAATAATTGGCCGTGTCATTCTCGTCAAGACGGTTTGATAAAGCGCCAGCTCTTCGGGGCCGGGCCGGAGAATATCTCAAAAAACGGGGGGAAAGCGGAGGAAAAGGCAGCATGTGGCAGCAGATCTGAGGCAGTGATAGGGCCATTAAGCGCTTTAGAAGTATTTTAGCTGAATTCACACAAAGCAAAAATAGATAAATAAATAATGAAAGAGGAAAAAGTGGAACGTCAACTGTCAGAGAAGTGATACAGACTTTAAGAAATCATTTGGGAGGGTAAAAGATAAAAGATTATCCCTCTTTTCTGCCAACTTATTGCCTCCTCAGCCATCGCTGAGCCTAATTCGCTTACTCAAGCAATCATGCGGACATGCCGTGTCCCTGCATGTGTGTGTGTTTGTGTGCATAGCAGCGCTACATCGCCTTCAAAGTGCTGCTGGGAAGTGCTTATAGCAGCAGCAGTATGGGTAAACTTCTGCATGTGTGTGTGCAGTGTATGTTTCTTTGTGTGAATGTGATCCACATCACTCAGCAGTGTATGGCATCCATTATCTGCTCCACTGTAAGGGGCAGGAATTTTCCAGAGATATCCCAGAATGCTTATTATCTCTAAAATATCTCTGGATGGCTGACAGTCATCTGATTGGCTAAATCCGCCTCTGCAGGCACATTCCTCCGACTCCCCCACAGCCCTAAGACTGCAATGGTGGGAGACCTGTCCTTATTACTGAGCTCAGGCCAACATGAGAAATCATATCTGTTATAATAGTGACTCGACTAATCCTGTCATCCCCAAAGTAAGAAAGTCAGGAAAGGATATCAGGTGCGGTAAACAAAAAGATTTTTATACAGTTTTTGTCAAATTTAAGGGTCAGTTCACCCACATCCTGAAATAATCGAGGCAAAGTGTCACTGTTTGGATGCCTAGTGAATGGATGAATTAGACAAAAAAAAATTCCATTTGACAAAAATGTCAAGTCAAGACTTTTTGTTATTTAACCAAACTAAAACTGCTTAAAACTGCTTGACTCTTTTCCTATAATAACTCATCAGTTTGTCTTCATTACAGCAAGCAAATGTCATCTCCAAGTCAGTGATTTGACACTGTTGACATCACCAGGGTGATGTCATATTGTTTGAGGTTGTGTTTCAGCATAATATTTATTCACCAATATTGTGAATTTGACTGATGTCATATTAACTGCATATTCCATTTGTGTTGAATTTGACCATTTTTAATATAGCATTTTCTGGCTAAGTCATACAGCAAATGGAAATATTATTCTCACCTTTATGAGGACTGTGTGCTTTGTGTATGAAAACTACATCTCATTTAGAGTTTTTATCACAGGTCATGACACATGATCCTTTTCAGCTGGATCATTTATGGTAGGGATGCAAGTCCATATTTGTGACCAGAAGGATAAACAAACCTGCTGTTAAATATTAGGAAGGAGGATAGTAACAGGTTTTGTTGATATGAGCAATTAAGAAGAAAGAATCAGACAGAATACTTGTTGAAATGAGCCTCGCAGTGGAACTTCTACCACCACTGGGACATTTAATCCTAATATTATGCATAATTTGCAAACTTGAATGTTAGCAGTATAAACATTGTGAGGAATTGAGTCTTTTTTTTTTTTTTTGAGTAAATGTTCTTGTGCCATGTTATCCCACTGCAATCCACCAGTGGAGATTTCCCTTTTTAGTATAAGGAAGCCCCCCCCCCCTTCCCCTCCTCTTTTTATCAGTTGAGGGATCTGACTGATAACAGCTAGTCGGCCTCTCACTTTGCTTTTGTGTGGGGTTTGCTGGCCAGCCTCAGTAAACCCCACACTGACCTTTGAGTCAACTGGTCCCACTTTGCATACTTACACTCACCGTTTCCCGCGCATGCAAATACTCAGAGATACAGAGCAGACTGACCAGGAGCAGGGAAGGCCTCGCATATGAGACCACGCCCAACAGGAAATGTATGAAGGGCAGCACAGGAGAGCAGAGAGGTTGATGGTTAACTGAGTTTAGTAGGGTTAGTGAAGTCTGTGGTCTCACAACTAGAGTCTAATGTTTAGTTCTCAAGTAACTGAAATCCCACGACAACAGTAGCAACATCTGGGATGATGTTATCAGGAATGTTCATTTCATTTTAGAATCTGTTGAAATAACGTGATCCACCATACGGATTTTAGAAGATGGACATTTATGTGGTCTCAGTGGGGCTGAAAATGAAAGCTGTAACAACAGAAGATTTGTTTTATGGCAATGAAGCAGATATAGGCCTAGTTAAAAACTCACAGCATTAGTTCATTTATACTTTTTATGTCTCTGTGTAAGTGTGTCAGTCTGTTAAAGAAATAACTGTTGCTTATACCTAGTTTCTCATTTTAGTTTTGATATGAAAGTGAAAACTGAAGGCTGAAAATGTTCTGAAGACTATCACAAAATTAGCACAAGAATGCAGAAATGAACTAAGTCAAACTGAACTTGTCTTCCTCTTCCTGCAGAACTGCCATTTCCAGCTGTCTCTTGTTTCCACTTGTCACTTTTGGTCTTCCGTCTATATGTTGGTCTGATATGAATATTTTTAAGCAAATTTAAACACTTCTTCATGACTGATGGATGTAAAAAATTTTTTTTTGATTATTTATAATATTTCTTTCCAAAACGGATGATCAAAACAGACATTTCACATTATGGTATTTAATTGTCAGATATTTTGCTTCAATATAACAAAGTGTTTCAGAAAATGAGAAAATGCTGAAGTAAGAGCGAATAAAATGGCTGAATGATACCCATACAAGACAGGATGTCGTCTAACATAAGTGTTCTTGTGTAAAGGTTGTCTCATGAGCCATTTTTTAATATTACACTAATCATTAAAGTTTAATTAGCCTTTTGGGTTTTCAGTCTTTTACCCCACACAGTGTGGTGCCTCAGTAAATTAAATATTTTTAGCAAGTATTTTGCAATATTCACACTTTAGTATATCTCACACTATCTCCACAATGACTGTGTGATTTTTCCAGTCAGGGGAAGTTTGTCACGGGCATCGATCACATTGGTGAGCTCATTTCAAGTTTCTTTGATAGAGAGGTGAGTCCTCTTTTGCGCCACTCTAAAACCACAGCACAGCGTTTTAAAAGCGAGGAGGAGGGTAACCTTGGAATTCAGCATTCATTATTCATTGACAGATAGCTCTTCTCCACGCCGCGGCCCATGGATCGGAATGGAAGGGCCACGGCGGGCAGTACAGAACGGGCTGTGTGGGAGAAGGAGAGGGAGGGTAATGTTAATATTCTCCCTATCCTCAGGGAAAAGGGAGACATCTATCGCTCTCATCCTCACTGCTTTTATTTCACTTTGAGCTCATCTTAAATTTCCATTATTCACCACAAAAAGCCAAGCCTCTTTTCACAATGACTGTTTGACACCGGGCCCCTCCTCCTCGCACACACACCTCCGAGGACCATGTGGAGGACTATTATTAATCATGCTCCTATCAGCTCCTCACATCTGAGGCGCTATTTGCTGTTTAATCACTAAAATAATACGGAGGGGAAGGTGGTGGTGCCGGGGTGGGGGTGTTGGGTTGCTATGGTGACCAAATGGAAAAGGTCAGGCCTAGTTTATCTTATCAGTGATAGGGAATGGTTACTAATTACAGATAGGTACTACCAGCTCTCGGTCCACCGGGCCCTGCCTTAAAACACTATCAGCAATCCACACCGGCCTGATATTAAAATTATCTCTCAAGTCATCCACACATACACAACCACACACACATAGATGTACGTATACAGAGGGCTTGGCCAAGGAACGCTTAAGCCCCCGAAAGACACCAGACCAGACAGGGCCAGGCCACGACACGATGCTATCGCCACCGTCACCTTATGACCAGGGTCGACCTCAAGTTAATCCAGTAGACGGTCGTCACCACACTGGATAAAATCTAGGATGTTCAGAAATGTAAACGCAATAAGCATGACCTCTGACCTCCACATACAGGATGTGTTCATGCCAGAATAATATCATCCTTTTTATATTTGTATCTGTTATTTTCTTATTAACAGATTAATCAAATGTGTGATATTTAGTAACATCTAGTGGTGACGCTGCAGATTGCATCCAACTGAACACCTGGATTTTTCGCCTCATTAGATTGTGAGCGTTTTTGGTCCTTTTTGGCCTTTCAGACTAATGTTATATTAGCATATTAACAATAAAACATAGTAGGTGACAGTAATGCACCGTAATGCTGGAACGGCAAAAGCACAACACAAATGCCATTTTATTATACACCATTGAAACCTTAACTGTAAATATTATGTCTATTTTCTGCAATTACATTCTCTTTTATCATACACTGGACCTCAAACTTGCTAAAAAAAACAAAAACAAAAAAAACCCCAAAACATAATTTATTGCAAAATAGGACTCAGAGTAGGATTTTTTTTCAGCAGCAGGGAGAGTTGGTTTTGTTGTGATGCTGTTGGGATGTTTCTGTTAATAACTGAAAAACTATTAAATAGTATTGAGTATTTATAGATCATTTCTAAGTTTAATTTTCAACTCAATGTACATTTAAACTATTAGCCAGTTTGTCATGGCTTAAAAAATTCTAAATATTCAACATGATTATTATATGACTATGTTTACAACCATGCTACATTGCTTATCGCTCTGTCTCTATTGTAATTATTTATCATCTCATTACTAAATTTGGTTTATAGCCTGATAATTGCATTACCTCTAGTTATTAAAGCAGTCAGTGAAGTACTTCACTGAATGTAACTGCAATATTTCAGATTCAGAAAACTTTATTTATCCCATGTGGGCAATTCATTTGCAGCTTACCACAGACATTGGTCAACATTCAAAGTGCAATGTGACAAACATAATCAGTATACAAATACAAGCTAGGTCATTGGAAGGCAACTACAAATAGATACATTAAATAATCAACAATAAATACCAATGCAGGCTAAAAGACTAAAAGACACAGTTAGTTCTGCTAACATTAAAAAGTCTCAAAGTGACTGCTGTCGGAGTTTAAAAATGTGATAGCTGAAGGAATAAAAGATTTTGAATATCTGTTGGTTCTCCTCTGACAGAATACATATATTTAACAGAACATATAGCAAGATGTACTTGCAGAAAAAACAATGAGGAGACTGCAGCTGTGGTAAATATACAGTAAGTTAACCCTTATAAACCCCTCAAAAAATGTGCATTTTTGTCATTTTTCTTCTTGATTTGCTGATCATGTCTGTGTTACAGCTTATGGCATGAATGTTTCTTTTTTTTTTGACATTTTTTAAAAAAATCTAATGTCAGTCTTACAGGTCTATTCTACACTACTGACACATTTTACACCCTCTGATATAAAATCATCATATACCAATATTTTCTGCTTTTTTCCACATAAATCTCTTAAAGGGGTCATATTCATCTAGACCCACTTTTCTTAGTCTGTGGTTCATTTATTTGTGTATTTGGACCTTAATAGTTCATACAGTTTGAATTTGAACCC
>JAPQRP010000025.1:32422928-32450674 GCA_037367295.1 Apogon hyalosoma
TGACAGATAAACAGTACCACAGTGCTTCAGTTTGAGCTTCACAGTTTGTCATGTCTTTTATGTATTGTGATAGTCTCTCTAAACTCACCATATATTTTTGTATTAGTAATTTTTACAGTTTTTTTTTTTTATCAATTACTAGAAATTTCAGGTGACCCCATTTGAAGTTGCGACCCCAAGGTTAAAATACACTGCTTTAGAGGCTTGTGGTTCAGAGCATCTCCAAAACTGTAGATCTACAGTGCTCCAAGGAGGGATAACCAGATCTCAATGCAATCAAGTGCGAAAATAAACATTATTACTACTGTACCAAATCTGCAAATGCTCTTTTTGTCATCTTGGGAGACATGGCAGTTCTGTTCTGTTGTTATGAGGAAATGTTAGATTCAGACAAGTAGGTATTAACCTGTAATCCATGTCACTGTTTGAGATATTCTTCCTGAGTAGCCTCTTATAGTTGCATTTGTGTTGCCTTGGTAATGCTACAGGACACTTGTAGTGATATACACATGCTATACATTCACACAACCAGAAGAATGTCAGCTAAAAGCTCAACAAAAGCATTTTTCATAAAACACAACAAGCACTTAAACAGGCAAATATCTAAATCAAGCTAACAGCATATGTCATGAATAATTTAATAAAACAGACCAATGAGACAATCTTTTCAGTGCTAAGCTAACACCAAGAAAATCCAACAGTCCAAGTTTTATTTCTCTATTGATAAAACTCACTGCACTAGACAGAGGAGAGCAAAAATAAAGGTCACATTATGAAGGGGTGATTACAGATTTTATCTTACTAG
This sequence comes from Apogon hyalosoma, assembly GCA_037367295.1. Classification (NCBI taxonomy): domain Eukaryota; kingdom Metazoa; phylum Chordata; class Actinopteri; order Kurtiformes; family Apogonidae; genus Apogon; species Apogon hyalosoma. The sequence goes on from JAPQRP010000025.1 coordinate 32,423,734, forward strand.
ATTTTATATGAATGAAACTTCTGCTATTGACCTATCCATTTTTTTTTCATGTAAAATTCGGTATAGGTTTGGGTTGTGTGTGATATCTGACTAGAAATTCTACATTTTCTGTAACATTTTGGATTGATGTTACAATATTTTTCAAATGTCTACATGACATAAACACATTTTCTTGGACATACAGCTGCAGTGTTTCTGTTAATTACCTAGAGTGTGATAGTGTAGTGTTTTTACACTCAAACATAACTACAGTTTTTGTGTAAATCAGACTCACAGCATGTCAGAGTTCAGAAACGGACTTACAGAAGACTTACACTAACATGTTGCACAAAGACAGTTTATGTTGACTGACACCAAACATTTCGATGTGAACAAATGCTAAAATACAGCTTATAAACAGACTAAAATGACCATAACCAAGCAACAAACATGCCATAATTACACTGATGGTGTCTTTTGATAGTACTGTTGTTGAGTTTTTAATGATGCATCTGTATGATCCTACTGCAAAGTAGATCATATGATAAATTAAGATTATCAGAAAATCCTAGTTGCAACTCTTCTTGTACAGTCCATTCACATCCATATCAGGAATTTTCTTAATTTTGAGGAAGACATAGGCCTAAAGTGATCAGGTTGAAGCTGTAGAAAAACGGTGCATTTGTTTTATTCATGACTTAAATTCCATTTTAATTTATTTGGAGAAGCTCTCCCAGATAAATAAACACACAAAAAGCTCAGAAATAAACTTAGATACCCATTAGAAAACCCCAAAAGTCTTTCCAAGAGCAGAAATTGTAACTTTCTCTAATGGACTTTTGTTTACTTTCGCTTTATGGCGGCCAAAAATTCCATTGAATATGCACTTCTTTTTACAGCACCAGGAAGGCAACAAAAATGCAGCAAACAATGCAGGAATGAATGTAAATGCATGCCATATTCTTTTCTATGTTCTTTAAGATGCCATTGTATGCAACAGTGACAGAGGGTTCAGACTAAGCAGAAGGCATTAACCCTGTTACAACACAGTGACACACACCCTCCCCTGGGCAGTGAATGTAGCACTCTCACTCGTGTTTTGGTCTGTGGATTCCAGAGCTGTTTTCCTTCCCTCCTTCAGTGTGTTTAGTCTCTGGGTTAGCAGAAACATCTGTGTGTGTATGTGTGGATTTTCCCTGTGTTACTGTTCGGTTGATTTGAGGTCTCAGGGCCGACTCGGATAAAGGGCAAGCGCAAGGCCGCGGCGCTTGAGAGGAAGAGGATGAGTCGCTGAAGGAAAGAGGAAGATGAGTAAGTTCAAGAAAAGGTGAATGAAGGCGACGACGCAGGAAAGATGCAATTTCCTCAGTGGTTTTTCTGTATTTGTAGCAGTGTGGATGTAGACCTGGTTCATGTCAGTGATGTGGTGTTCAGGGGCAGCGGGACAGGGAGGGCGAGCAAGGGAGGACCACAGTGGAGGGAGTCACTCTCTCTCTCTTTCCCTCTGCATACCATTATAATCTTTCATCTGCCTCCCGTTTTTATTCAGGGCTGACATCAAGGAGGAAAGCAATCAAGCTTATTATATCACTCACTACAGAGACCGGAGGCAAACGGCTGTTAAACGCACAAATACCTTTACACAGAAAATGCAAAATGAGGAGTTGACTGCACAGCACATGGCGGACTGGGAGATGTCTCAATCCCAAATTCCCCTGTAGTTTTCATCTCCATTCTGTCATTATTAATATATGAACAGGAACTGCATAAATCATTTGCCAAATAAGATCAAATACTCCCACTGTGTCTGAAGTTTCTCAGCAGTGTGAAGCTAGTGGGGAAGTTCCTTGAAATTAAGATGCTGCCTGTTTTTATTCCTCACTATCACTGGGTTGTGTTTCCATTGGGCATATGTGCAGAATTTTACCGATATGTAGTAAATGTAAAAAAAACAGAAGTGTGTAATGTCGATTTTTTTTTTTTTTTCATTAAATCACAAATGCAATGATTTGTTTATTATCACAAGATGACATGAGAAGTCATTCCATAAACATGGCGACAAACGTAAATGTCATGTTGATTTACAGATATATTCATTATTAGTGTATCTTACCCCTCTATCTCGTACTAAATTAAAAAATGATGCGGTTTCCTGGTGTATTCACACATACCACGCCATGTTTCTTATAAAACTCTTCTTCTTCTCTTGTTGTAACATCTGTCAACATCCGTTTTTTTTTTTTTAATTCACGTGACTAGTTGCAGAAAAAAAGGTCTTTCCGTTGCAGTTGTGTGTGATATACCATTTGCGCGACGCCTGAAAAACCACCTCTTGCCAGCGTAAAAACTTTCAATCGAAAAACTACAGTTTTGGCAAAATTGTCATTTTCCCATTAGGTTAATTTTTACGCACAAGTTAGATTCACGCTATTTGAGGGTCAATGGAAAAGTGACTACTGTGCATTTAGCACGCTGCTTTCTTTTTTCCCCTGAAGTCAAAGCCATGACACGTGGTATTAATGTTGATTATCTCATTCCAATGGGACCTGTCAGTGGGTGGATATATGAGGCAGCAAGTCAACATGTAGACCTTGAAGTTGATGTGTTGGAAACAGCAAAATGGAAAGGAGTAGGATCTCAGCAACTGTGACAAGGGAAGTATTGTGATCTGTCAGAGCATCTCCAGATCGTGTTGTTCATTCCCAATGGAAAGTGGTCAGTTTCGACCAAAAGTATCTAAAGAACAACCACATCTCAACCAGTCCTGCATCTGTGGGAGCAGAGCATTACCACCCTTCTAATATCGTGTAGGTCCCCCTTTTTCCACAAAAATAAGTCTGACCTGAGGCCGAGACTCCACCAGACCTCTTAAGGTGTGCTATAGAATCTGGACCAAAACGTTAGCAGCAGATCCCGGATGTTCTCCAAGTAGAGAGGTGGACTTTGATGGATCAGATTTATTTGTCCAACACTTCCCACACATGCTCACATGTCCTGAGATTGGGATGTCCTTCCGTATTCCATTTTTGGTCAATACTAACCACTGCTTGAGATGCTCTGAGCCGGTCATCACCATTACATTATGGCCCTTGGCAAAGTTGCTCATTTTGCTGCTTCAGTGCATCAGCTTTGACGACTAAATGTTCACTTGGTGCCATATATATCTATATACATATATATAGTCCCATCTCCACATTAAATATCTTTATTCTTTACAATTCCCTTTTTTAAAGCCAGGAGGGACTGATTTAATTCACGTTGCTAAGCATTGCCAGGGGGAGGGACAGGAAGCAATCTTGCATGTCAGGAGACAATGGACGTGATCACTGTTGTCCTGTGGTGGTCAAACACAGGAGGTCATTCAGTGCTGTCCTCTAAGGCAAAAACGGCAAGTTGATAGGACCAATGTTTTGGGAGAGATTAGTAATTTTGGAATACAATAGCGTTACAGTCATGTTGCTATACCCAGGACGGTTGATGGGAAGTGCAGTATCATGCTGCATGATGGGGAATGAAGTTAAAAACAGGAACAACACATTTACTAACTTCAGTCCCGAGAGATCGGTGTTAATATCAACACACTAGTGATGGATATATCCATAATCAGTATTATTTCCACTTCCCATGTCAGTGGTCACAGTGTTATAGGTGATCAGTGTATGTGTCAGATGTGTATGATGTTGTCTTAACACAGTAGTTTTGGTTTATTATGAGCCTATAACAGGCTACACTGATGTTTTGACAGCTATTAATACACTTGCGCAGCTCGTCTAAGTAACATCTGAAAAGTATGATGGACACTAGAGTCCTACCAAGCCATAGGGGTTGTAAAATGAGCCCTACTCAGCTGTAGTGTGGTCATTTTTCAGACTGTGTTGTCTGTATAAGTCACACCTGTTGTGAACACTGGGAATCGGACTGAGACCGGCTCTGGTGCCAAAACACTATGAACCTTGTGAATGAATCCCATCAGTACACTTCACAGCCAAAACCATGGCTGATTCCACCAAACAGTGAGTGTGTGTGTGTGGATGTTTGTGTCAATTCTCACCACTTTACTCAAGGCCAGATCTCTTTGTATCAAGCGAGTGAGACGGAGAGGAGTGTAGATATAGAAAGAAACACTGTCTCTGATATGATTTGAGGAAGGAGCGATGATGGTTAGACTTCACACAGTGTATGACCTTGTGCGTTGGTGTGTGTGTAGAGAAAGAACCGAGCTTTTCTTGACCTTTCCTTGACCTCTTTGTGAAAGCTCTGTTATTCTAAGTTTTTTAATTCTGCAATGTGTGATAAAGCCACACTGATAGATGTGTGTGTCGATGTGTGATGGTTCCCACCGGGCTTGGTAAATCTAGACTGGAGAACAGGCTTTTTCTGAGGAGAGCTAAGAGACAGCAGATTCATACATTCTAAGCACAGATAATTGGAAAAAATGAACTTACTGCAGGCTGGGAAATGTGTTTTACATCTTTTTTGTCTTGTTTGGTTGCGTGTGTAGTTTTGTCTGGTTTTAATGCAATTTTCATCTCATGTCTTTTATATCCTCTGCATCATTTCTGACACGTTGAGTCCTTTTCTTCACTTGTTAGCCTTTAACTTTTATGCTATTTTCATCTTCTTTCATTGTATATATTGTTCTTGGCTTGTTCTTCTATATGTTATGTTGTCTTTTAAGTTGTTTTCATCTTGTGTAATCTTTCTCTTATTTTGATCATTCCAACTAGCCTCTCTTATGTTTTCATCTTTTTTATCTAGTTATCCGTTAGGGTGTTTTTATCTTGAGTTTTCTTTCCGTTTCTACGTATTGTTTCATTCATTTATGATCAGCCTTGATGTTGTGAGGGCCTGCAGTGACTTAAAAAAGTTATTAATTTGGCTTCTTCCTCAAACTTATAGATAACCTAAGTCTTTTTGGAAGGTTTAAGGATTAGAAATTATAGATATTTGTGTTCAAATGTACAGAACATAAGTGAAAAGTTGTCAGAAAAATAAACATTCAGAGTACAGATACAGTACAGCTATCGGGAGTAGTAATGTATTTGTACGTACTTCCACCCTATGCAGCTGTGTGTGTTTGCATGTATCAACCTTGTTCTACTCTGTGGCCTTGCCTGGCTGTTGGATTCTGAGTGTGTGTGTGTTGGGGGTGGGGGTAAGGGGGTGGATGGTTCTAGATAGGATGGGATTCAATAAGCAGTTGAATCAGCCCCCCCCTCCCCCTGCGGATCTTAGGACGGTGGGAAAGTTCAAATCTGCTGCTATTTTCTATCTTTTATCAGGCGGGCTTATCGGCTGCCTTTCTCGTCTGCATGCCTGCCTTCAATAGTCCAGGGTCTCAGCTCGGCCTGCGTGGTAACTGCTCTCTATCTGCTTCTCCTCAAACTTCACCCCTCCCGCCTATCTCCTTTTTTTTTTTTTTTGAAACACTACCTGTTTTTATCCGCCTGCTTTTTTCTTCCACGTTTTATCATCACCAAACCATGACAAAGACAAAGGGAATATTAGGTATCAGTACAACTGTAAGAGGGGGAAAAACTACCTCATTTTTTAGAGGTTGTGGATCATGTGATGTCAAGATGAGCAGGTACAGATTGCGTTGTGGCCGGCTTGTAAAGAAATGGTAGCTCTAAGTCTGACAATACGAGTTTTAAATAACTTGAAATATTTATTTTTAGCTTAGGTTGAGGTTAATTTTTGGATAATTTTACTGTGTATGAGTACTTTTATTTTCATCTTAAGGAATTGACTTGTTTGACATCAGATTAGGGTATTATACAGAGAATCCTGCATCATTGGTTCCTCTCTCATTAACCCTTAAAGACCCAAACAGCCACTGATGACAAAAGCATCTACTGATCTAAAATGTTTAATAACTGTTGATCCACTAAACCTATCAATATGTGAAAATAATTGGTATAAAATGCAGTTTGTCATCTTTTCATGGTCATCAGATATGATCCATTTGGACGTTCAGAGGCTCCGTAGTGAACGTGGAAACACCATCATCTTCTACAACATTGATTCACCAGTAAAACCCATGTGGTTTGATAAAATAGATGCTTATTTTATGTTCAGTTAATCATATATTTTGTCACATTTGCTTCAGTTTTCTTGTCTGATATAATAACCTTTGAAATTTTACAAACATCTTCATTGTTAAATTAACAATAAGAAAATACCTGCCATTCATGGACAAATGCAGAGGATAAAATAGTAAATGGAGATAAATCTCTAGATGTCACAACAGAAATAGTTGTGGGTCTCCAAGGGTTAATGTTGCTATAGTACACAGCCTATGTAATCTATTACTTTATTTATTTTATTCATGAAGTAAGAGATACAGAAAAATCAAATCTGGTTTATTGGAACCAAAAGTGTTCATATTTGGACAAAAGGGTTGGATTCTAAGTAGTCATGGGTGAGCTAATGCTACATATAAAATGATAAACCTCATCAAATACTAAGTCATTTTACAGTCATGTTTGCATAATCTGTCTCCTGACAGTATTTTTAGAGAAAAGTTCCATGTAAGTCTATGGAAATAAGGGCCCTAGTGGCTGTCAGTGGTATTACATTTTTAAGATATGTCCACATTGGTTTCATTTTGGAGCTGAGGTTCCTGTCCACAATTGAAGCTAATTAGAAAACACTACTTGAATATCTTAAGACAGTGTTATATACACTTTTATAAAATGAGATTACTTTTCTACTTTTCATTTAGGAACAAGGTTTTTTTTACTTTCTGTAAATTCTTGATCTTTAAGGCAGGACTGTTACACATGCTCATGCTGAGATGTTTCCAGACAGTCTGTGTTTTTGGTTTTTCATCAGTACATGTCGACTTTTCTTCTCATTGTGTGTGTGTGTGTGTGTGTGTTTCGCGAATTGTTGCGATGTCATGTGTGGGAGTGTTTCGTCCTTGAGGGGAATAAAACAGTATGTCATGGTGAGAGCATCTGAAGTCCTGCCAGAGTAGAACCGCTTGTGAAACCAAATATGAGAGGAAAAGACTGGATCCAAAACATCATGAGGTGCCTCCTGAATGTGCATTATACATGTGGTAGATGGAGGAGGAGACATGAAAAACTACAGTAATCACTAACTGTTTTGTAGAAGTGTAGGTGTTCTCCAAAGTGCAGTCATTGGAGAGCGTTCCTCCATCACATCAGAACTGTTTAGAGTATGTGCAGCCAGAATGGCTGAGACATAAAAAACAAAGATGAGAGCAGAGCAGATGTGGTGCACACAGATGGAGAGATGTGACTGTGTATTAGTCAGAAGAGCCTGATAGCATCTTTCTGTCAAAGGTGATGAAATCTGCTGAAATGCAGCTCAAACATATTATCGCAGCATCTTAGTCATCGGGCTCTGCTTTGAGACATTGTTTTTCCACTGTTCCTCGATGGTGTGGAGATCATTTTCTATGAATTGAGGGTGTTTTTTTTTTTTTTTTTTCTGGTACTGGAAGCTTTAAAAGTAATAAAATGACCCAGACAAAAGTTTTTTTTCTGTATCTGGGGAAACTTCATGCAGAGACGGAAGAGGATTCAGTCACCACGTTTCATCGGTAAAAGTAATGAACTCTGGAGTAAACTTGTTTCATACATTTATCACTAACCTGTTGTGGCTGATACATACACTATCACTCTGGTATCAGTCAGGTAATAATAAACAAGTGTCACAAAATGTTCTTTTTGACCTTTAATAATCAGTCGGAGGCCTTTGTCCAGGTTTCAGTCTTTTGAAACACAGCTGTATTGATAAATCTGCTGTATTGGTTTATCAGCTGATATTAGCTTATCAGAGACACAAACATGTCTGATATAACAATAGATTAAGTACCAAGAAACCTAAGTACACTGTATATGGGGTTGAGATACATAGATATACATACACACGACTGTGAAATGTACATGTCACTATTCTGTAATTATTTAATTAAGACTTTATCAGGAAAATTTGACATTTTTTGTTACTATACAGTCACCAAAAACAATAAATATGTATAGAAAGATATTAAAGTTTAAAAAAAAAAAGCTCTATAGGTGGAGCGTTTGTTCAGTTTAATGTGGTTTACTGACTTGGTAAGGTCATGATATTGGACATGAGGTGCAGATGTGTGACCATGGGGTGAATCTGGGTCCAGAGTGGATGCTTGGAAGGAATCCAGTTTATGTATCGACAATTTCCATTCATCATGTTGTTTGTTAGGAGCCTTTATATTGAAGTAGCAAATCTGTGGAACCATGAATGATGAAGCACCATGTGAATAGAGTCGTAGATGTTCTGCTCATTAACTAAAAACTGTGTCGAAAGCGATGCAAGTTGCTGTTATCCTATGTCTGATAAGAGTAAGTCATCTTCTGCTGTAATATGCTTTGGTTATTATTAGACTTATTAGACTGTTGCATTGGAATTAGTAGCTAAATATACTTTGGCAGAGGTTAATTCTGTACCTGCTCAGCCCAGGTCTACTGCTGGGAAACGACAGAGTACGGAGTAGAGCAAAGCAAAGGCCTGAAAACAAGGCGTCTTGATCTGATTCACAGTTTTTCAGTCGGAGTGCTCACATTTTAAGCATTTATGCCAGTGCATCCTAAGAGAGAAGCTTCTAGGCCTTTTTATTTGTTATTCATTGTCACAGTTAAAGAATCTGAGCAAAACATACCCCCAAAAAAAGCTTCAGTTAGCTCGTTGTTCCTGGTGCTTCCTACCTGAGAGCCCTCTGACTGGGTATATATGTACTAGTACAGGAGTGTACTGTATTTACTCTTGTAACACAGCGGGGCCGCTATCAGGTCTGGAGCAACACGGTGTTCCAACATGGAAAGCAGCAGCGGGGAGATTTATTCGAGCCGACCGCGGCCGCTGTGAATAGTCCTCCTGAGAGGCTCCTGGACTATCAGATAGGCCCCACTGTGAAGAGGCTGCTGATCCTCTCCTCCAGGGCCCTGCTTTCTCTCTCTAGGGGGTGTGAAGGATACCCCCGCCACCGGACCATCCATCACTGTTGCACTGTGGGTATCCTTGGCACTGTACGCTGCTATCTCACTACCTGGCCTCCTCATGCTCAAGAGGCAAATACCTCCTCAGAGGAACAAGAGGAGAAAACTAATTGTTCCCCCTGCATGGAGTCAAGTCTATCTCATTGTTTTAGCTCATCCCTCATTCCTCTGTCCTCTATCTGTTTCTGTCTCGGTGCGTCTCTCCCATAGTTCAGCCGGTGTCCCTCCCCGCCTGCCGTCTCCCCAGGACCTTTATCAGGGAGACAGCTCTGCTCATTAAGGAGTTAATTTTCTCACTCCTATCTCTGATTAGTATAGTCAACCTAAAGCACTGTGAATTCTTTAAATTTTCTTCCTTGTTATCAAAAAGGGAAAGGGAGAAAAAAAAGATGAGAATAGGGGGATATTTAATCGTTTAAGTAGTCTTCCTGGGGAACTAGATTTCTCTCTTTTTTTTTCCTTTTTTTTTTCTCCTCTTCCCAGCAATGTAAAGAAATCTCGCTGAAAGCCGGCCCAGCTCAGTAATTCAGTTTTTAAAGCAGGAGGATGGAGGGAAGGGGGGGAGGAGGGGAGGGGGAGGGAGGAGAAGAGAGAGGGAGAAGAAAAAAAAAAAAACGACTTGATGAAATTCCGCTATCAGCTCCGAACCAATATGCAAAATATCTCGCTGGAAATCAAATAGCTATTATGTTTTCATTTCCACGTCGGCGTATTTGCTTAATGAAGAGGAGACAGATCAGACCGGCAGAGAGAGTCTGCAGGAGCCGATAACCGCCAACGGCTCCCAGCTATCCGCACAGAGTGACGCTCCCAGTCACTACGCTTTTTCACCGAGAAAAAAAAAAAAGGATGGAGGATGGTGAGGGGAGGGAGGGAGTGAAGGAAGAAAAGAAGAAGTGGGAGGGAAGGTGATGGAGAGAGAGTGTTCTGAAAGAAGTGGACGAAGAAGAAGAAAGAGAGGTGGCGGTGGAGGAGGAGGCGGTGATGGAGGTGGAGGTGGTGGTGCCTTCAGCGGGGGGAGGGGGGGTAAGAGGGGAAGAGGAACAGAGAGATAATGACAGAAAGAAGAGAGGGGGAAGTGAGAATAGAAAGGAGAGACGACAGCAGGTTGGAAAAGAGATGAAGGATGAGACGGAGAGAACAGTTTTTCATACAGAACAGAGAAAACCGAGGTCTGACACATTCTGAACCAAACTAGACTCACTCAACATTAACCAGTTGCTTATAAACACACGTCAGTAGCACATTTCCAAGTGTTTATGTATGCTTTTACACAACAGGTTTCCCTCTAAATTGAACCTACACTAAAGCCCTCTACCAGAAGATCCACTCCAGACAGGATTTTGTCATTTTTGCTTTTCCAAAACCTAAACCATCAAACTCATTTTAGTTCCGGGGCCACATTCAAGCAGCTCAGACCAGTAAAATAACAGCATAAAAGCCTTCACATAATGAAAACTCCAAAATGTTCTCTGTTTTAGTACAAAAAAGTAAAAAGACATTATGAACATGTTTAGAACTGCAAACTGTCCTTTCACAAAAATATGCAAATAACGTGAACAATCATGAACAACCTGAAATTTCCAGGAACTATTATTATGCCTCATGTTCTCATTTACACATGTGCACAACAACTCACAGATCACAGTGGATCTACAAAGGCACAAAGCATCTAGGAACAGGCAGAATATTGTTAAAAGTCCACTTATTTCTATTAATAAATGCAATTTTGTTCATAGGTTATTCACATTTTTGATGGGAGGATAGTTTAGAAATGTAACTTTTTCATTATGTGATTTTAATTTTGCAATTTTTCATATTGAGACGAAGAAATACTTGGATTTATTATTATTTCTAGGTTTTTATATTATTACTTTACAGGTCTGACCCATGGTACGTGGCCTCTGAACTAAAATAACTTTGACACTTGACTGTTCTATAATGTAATACCTTCAGTGTCATTTTTACACTTAACAAATTCATCTGGCAGGCCAGATCGGACCCTCTGATGGGCTGGTTTTGGCCCACGGGCCGTATGTTTGATACCCCTGATCTAAATCCATCTGCAGCTGGTTCCATCGATGTCAATAATTACACAGTTAGTTGGAGTTTTGGAGATTTCTTATTGACTGTGGGTGCACGAAAACAGACTACAGAATAATATGTTGCATGTATTTACGAGGAAATGATCAATCAGATATAGATCAGATATTCTAAAGAAAATCATATTAAATTTCTGTATCTTTATGAAACATCAGAGAGAAGTGGACTGTGACTATGACTGACAATGATGTGCATCTGAAGGCTGCATTTGTTGGCACTCGAATATGTAAATTTCGTCAGTAAAAGCTCCATTGGTAAGACTTTAACGAACATTAGTAGTGGTTACTGGTGTTTTTGTGTGGTCAGTATTTGTTGACACACATCTGTCTACCTGTGAACAGTTGAGCGTTAACGCTAATTTTTGTTAGCGTCCTACTTCACAACAAACAATGGAGTTTGGAGTTATTTCTCTTTTTTTGTTTTCTCTATTATTTCAGACATGCTATGGAATATTTCTACTGATATTAACAGAAACATTAGCTCGACAGGGGTTTGAGATTCAGTCACAGATCAACAAAAACTAAAAACAAATTCTTTATTGTGACAGAAACAAGCAACAGCAAATCTACTTTTCAACCATTTTGACAAAGAACAGTTCTGAAAAGCCTCACGGTTTCACACTTTACCGCCAGTCTTTTTTGTCCATACTTTTTACTGCTGTCAAACAAACTAGATATGAAGTGAAAACCAAGTATTTGTTCCTGGTAACATTCACGTTTACCAGTCGAGCTACATCTCCACCATGTTGGACTAAAAGCATCACTTTGTTGACTGTAAGGAAGTCACAGAGTATTCATAATATGTTCTCCATTCTAGGGTGAAGTCTGTCTTAGAAAAATCCAACTAGTAATGAATTAGTAAAAAGTAAGCTCACACTTTACAATGAGCAGCATATTCTCAAACAGACTTAACCCTTAGTGACCCCTCAGGCCATTTTTTTAAAAATGTTTTTGTCCTTTTTCTTATTTGATTTGTGATCATTCTGTCTGTGTTACATCTTATGGCATGAATTTCTACAATACTGTTTTTTTTTTTTTTGGACATTTTAATCTAATGTCAGTTACTCTTACCGGCTTATAATACACAACTGACACTTTTTACACTTTCTGTCATAAAATCATCATATATCAATATTTTTGTTGGCTGTTTTTCAGCATAAATCTATTAAACCACTTAAATTCTGCTTAAAACTGCCAAATGTTCAATAATTTTCCAGGATTTTAACATTTAAAATGTCAGTTTGAATATGTGATGCCATGTGTTTTAATAAAAAAAAAAAAAAAACATTAAGTATGAGACTTTCCATATTATATGCGGTGGAAGGGTGTGTCATTGTTTTAAATCAAGGTCTTGGACATGTTAAAGATTGTCAATAGTACTGATTTCATGGCATTAGTAGATTTTGTTTTCCGTTGTTGGACCCTCATGACAAAAACTACTTCATTGACTTGCATTGAAATCTTTTTTTTTTTTTAATCTCATCTCACATAAAAAATATTAATGCAATGAAATCAGTGTTGTTGCTACAATGTGACAAATCCAAGACCCTCCTCCCACTATTCATTATATTAAAAAAAACAAAAAAAAATACTTTTTTTGTGTTTTTTTTTTTTTTTTTTTAATTTTCAGAAGTGCCATTCAAAATGGCATTCAAAGAGTTGGATTCCTGAAAATTCTTGAACTGTGAATGTTTTGAGCAGAGCTGAAGTGGTTTAAGAGATTTAATAATTTTGTGCAAGTGCATTTTTGGCTCAAGGGTGCACAAAGGTTCATTTAGAGTTAGATGGACAGTATTGTAGTTGTAGTTTTGTTACATAAGAATAAACCATATTTTGTGCTAATATACTGAACTAATGTACAGGAACCTCCTTACTTCCTATTCATGAACAGTTTTTAGGATTAGCCTAGTTATTGAAGTGAAATTGTAATTAAACCATGACAAATAAGGCATAAATAACTGCTTCATAATAACCAAGTGCCAATGTGTTACTAATATGTCAGTCAGCAACTTTACCTAATAAAAATGTCATCAATTTTGCTGTTTCTTTCTTCACATGCAACATCTTAACTCAATCAATCTCAGAAAAACAGGCTGCACGGCACGACATGTTTACACTGTTCTCTGCTCTTTTCAGCTCTTTGATGTTCAGTTTCCTGCTGCGTTCAAGTACATCACGATCAGCTTTCATGTCAAAATCACTGTCGAAATCAGTCATTATCATTAGTCTGACTGATTGTATGGTTTCACCCACAGTTTGTACCTGTTTGCCTTGTTATTTGTTTTTTTGTTTTTTTTCTCCAGGCGTTCTGCACAGTGTAGAATCTTCTTCTCTGCCTTTTATTCTTGCATATTTATTTCTTCTTTGACGCTGTCACCGGGCCCTTTTTCTGTCCTCGCAGGGTATTTCTTCAAATCTGCTGTGGCGTGGAATTAAAATGTTTTTCTGTAATGCAAAAAATTGCATGGTATTGGACAGTTTTCACCTAAAAACACTGCCACGAGGAGTTTTTACTACACTTCATTTAGTGGCTCCTTATTGAGTTGTTAGTGTTTATTTATGATTCATCTAAATGGAGGAGCTGAAGAACTGTCACTGAACAATCTATTTGGATAATGAAGTTTTTCAAGTATTAGAAATGCCAAACATTTGCTGCTGAGTGTGAGGAACTGCATTATTTATCAGTTATTCATCAACTACTGTAATAATGCATTAATACGTTTGATAAGAAAAGTCAAAATACACTGATTCCAGGTCCTTAAAGTTGAATATGTTTGACTCATTTGACAGGAAACTGAATTTCTGTGCCTTGTAAACCAAACAAGACATCTGATGACATAATTTTTGTCTTTGGTTTTTTTGTTTTTTTTTTTACATTTCTGACATTTACCAAACCCTAAAAACCAATTAATTAGCTGGAAAAGGTAGACCTAACATTAACCCTCAAAGACCTAAATAGCTACCAGTGGCCAAAAGCATCGACTGATGTAAAATGTTTAACTTTTGAACCTTTAATCTTATCAATACATGTAAGTAATTGAGGCAGAATACAGTTTTGTCATCTTTTCATGGTCATCAGATATGACCCATAGGGAATGTGGAAACACTGTGATCTTCTCCAATATTGATTCACCAGTAAAACCCATCAATGACAGTGGGTGGACACACTTGTTTTTATATTTAGTTAAGAATATATTTTGTTGAACAAGTCATTTTTGCTTCAGTTTTCTCTGTTTAAATAATAACCTTTGAATTTAGTCTGAGCTTGTATGACCATCTACATTATCTGTGAATTAAAAATAAGGCAATACCTGGTTTTCCCTGATAAATGCAAAATGCAGTAGATAATATTATAACAAATCAGGATAAATAAATTAGGAAATGTTAATTGCTGAGAAAAATCCATTCCTAAGTGGCTATGAAAATAGCTCTTGGTCTATAAGGGTTAAGTGACCATGAAAATGTCTAATTGCAATCCTCACTAGAACTGGGCACACACCTGAGAATAAACAAAACAAATAAACCCTCAACTGAGGTGAATCAGAGAAGTGACGTACCATCTTTACATCACTTTTCTGATTTCTTTCATTCATCACCTTTTCTGGTACTAAACATTTAGATTACACTGTTAGTAGAGTGTAATCCACTACAATAGAATCCAGCAGCATGTTAAGGTTACCATTACCTTTGGGAAAAATGCAGTATATTAGTGTCTCAAAGATACTCAGTAATGTCAAATCAAACTTCCAAGTCAGATGGACATACATTTACCCACATGATATATTTAATCTACATACTGACACATGGTGTTCGCAGTTTTTAAGGGAAGAGATCGGTGTTGGAAGTAATAATGAAATGTAGTTTAATAGTCATTAAAGAGTAAATGACCAGTAGCAGCTGTACTCTGGCTTTATGTACAGTATTGTTTCAGCTCTTATTCTCTATCTCTTATTTTTGTCTTAAGTCTTGTTGAATCGTTTTTGTCTTGTTACGTCTTTTACATCATTTGCATCTTATTATATCTTTTAAGGTCAACTTTATTGGCTTTGTGGTTTTTCACAGCGAAATTAATTTCTGCTTTCTCAATCCAAAGGTACAGCATATTTCATAAATTGCTTGCTACAAAATGGTAAAAACTATTAAAAAAACAAAACAAAAACAGCAACATGGCAGTAGAGCACATACATCATTTTTGCTATCTTGCTATTTCTGGTATGTTTTTTTTTTCTTTTACTTTTATACAATCTCTGTCACAGTGTACTTATCCCATCTCCTTAATTCAAGGTAATTTGATTATATTCATTAAAAATAATATTTTACTTTAGATTTTTAACAGTTTTTTTTAGGTAGGCGATATCTGTTCATGTGCATGTGTACGTAACGTAACAATATACACCTTTTACAATTTATACCAAAACAAAAGGTGACATTTCTGAAATAATATGACATATGTGCCATCAAAGATGACCACTACATGTCACGTAATGCGCATGTACCCCCCACCCCCCCGCACTCTGGGTACTTTATCATCACATTAGATGTGAAGATGTGCGGGCCAGTCAATAAGTCCCGGGGATTTCAGATCTGTCGAAAAAATCTATTGCTTTGCTGGAGTTTGTCATCCCCAGAGTAATCAATGGGCAGTCGTTAGCCGCTCCCATCCTAAAGGCTGAGGGGGAAAAAGCTGATTTTTATTGAAGCTGAATATAACTGATCAATATCGTGGGGTTCGGGCACGGCTCCTCTTCTGTGAGGGGGGGTGATGGGGGGGAAAGGTGGCCATGGAGCTGTGATAAGAGCCCACGCAGGCATTGAGGGAAATGTTTAAACTGCAAAGTTGATTAAAAGTATTTCCTCAGCGGTGGGTAATTCTCTTCACTCTGATCAATAAGTGGCTCCTCTCCAGTGCGTGACTCTGTGTCAGGTGCCTCAGTTCGTCTCTTGAGAGCTCCCACATCCTCCTCTCCTTCCCATTCTCCCTCTTTTTTCTTTCTCTAAATATCCTCTTTTAATGTTTCTCTTCACAAGTCTGCGATTTTCCGATACAAGTGCGCCTCTCTTCCTCTCTTGCTTTCACGTCTAATGTATTTTTTTGTGCGCCGGATTATTAGCGTGAGAGCGGCGAGGCTTGCGTATGTTTAATCAGGCTTGTTGAGCATGCAGGTTTGATGTGTGTTGTCTCTGTGTTTAATCAGCGAGCTGCTCGCTGCAGGTTTGATGTGGACGGAGAGTTAATAAAGCAGTATCTTTGGCGCCTTCATCAGCTGCAGCACTTTGTTCTGCCTCTCCTCGCTCCTCCAAGACAGACAGCTTCAGTCTGAGCGCTGCAGCTCAGATACTCCTACACTAACACATCTGTCCTGTTCACCGGGGAAACAACGGCTCTCATACTCCTCCTCTGTTAAGTCACTTTAGTTTATACACCGCAAACTCCAAAACGGCAACAAAAATAATCAACGGAACAGTAATCCACAAATAGGAATGTAAGGATAGCTGAAACAGGAATGGACAAATGTAATATCAGTGTCAAACGCACAGAAATACAAAGGATTGGCATTAGCTTTTAAGGAGCACAGCAGTGACTGATCCAGTTTTTCAGTGTGATGTGGAGGTTAAAGGTCAAGTCTGAAGATGATCTATTTGTAGAGATGGAATATAACATTCAGAATTACATTTTCAATAGTGTATAATTGCTTGAAAAGAAGAATCGTTGTGTTTTTGTTACCTTGAGAATGAGATGTGTCACTCTATAGAGGGAGTGGGTTGCCTCCTCAGAACCATGTTGTGCTGTAATTCCTATACAGTAGCCAAGACTGAGTGCTTATGCTGTTATTTATTTATTTTTTATAGCAGGTGGCATCAGAAGTGGAGGTGCATTACCATTACCTACTACGTTTATGTGTGGACCAGAGTTAATATTCCCTCTGGGCCAAATAAATAAAAAATCCAAAAGAACAGAAATCCAAAAACTTCTCTAATGAATGACTTCATCAGTATCAACCATTGACTCGGACATCAACAGTGACCAGAGGCTACAACAACTAATGTTCTACACTGTTGCATCTGTAGAGTCACTGAAAAGAGTCACTAAAAACTCGAATGTGAGGGTTAGGGAATTGAATTCTCTCAATGGTAACGACTATGTGGCTGTTATCATGGATGTAGGCAACAGAGACAGTCATTAGCTTAGCAGTACATTTAGCTAACAATAAAAAAAGATCAACTCTGAGCGCAAAACAGACCCTGACGCAAACTTCATGTGAGTCTTAAACATGTGACTCTACTGTACAACTAAGAACACAAAAACTCCTGTCATCCAGTCCATAGAAATGTACTGGTTGTCTAATATCACAAGACCACAATGGCTAAAATCAGGAAAGTCCACATCCAGGAAGTGAAACACAGTAGTGTCTAAACGCCATCTTTCAACATTTGACTCAAACTTTTGTTCATTTAAGTTTAGGAATTTTATTTGGACGCTTTAGGCCTTTTTGTTGAACAGTTTAGATCTTTATTCGCCGGTTCACAACCTAGAAAGTTCAGCAGCTGTGCTCTTGGATAAGTCGGGGCTTAATTGACGTCCCCTCGACAGAGATACACATGTGGGCTATGTCTCTTTTTATTATTTCTCCATCTCTTCAATGAGTTCAGTCCAATTTTCCTGTGGATATCACGCTGTAACAATTAATAAGGCTTTAACTTTAAAACTGGCAAATGAAGTAGAATGTGGTGCACTTATCACACAGGCCCCCGCTATCCTTTCTGCCAACTATCCGAGACAGGAAGAGAAGGGGGGAAAGGAAGGAGTATTTCTCCTTGGATAAAAGAAGAAAAAGAGGGGAGAGACTGGAGCTGAAACTTTTTCCACACCATTTGATGTCTGAAAGCAGTGATGCAGCGATTGATTCATTAAACCAGAGCCGTAATGAGGAAAGAAATCATAATTCAAACTTACATTTTAAACAGGAAATATAATTGGAATTTTCTACAGAGAAGTCACTTTGTACAATTATGATTAAAGCAAAATTAATTGTATGAAAATGTCCTTATAGATACTGAAAATTAGATCTAGCAAAGCTGGGGCGACGTAGACCTAATTCTAAAAATATTGTGTACAGGATCGATCTTCTTTTTTTCCCCTCCTCTTTTTTTTTTTTTTTTTTTTGTATGTACGAGGGTCCAAATCTAGCTGTGTTAATTTTATCTGAAATTAGAGTGAACCATGCAGGCGTGGAAGTTGAAATTAGCCTAAAGATGTTTCATTTACAAAGACAGAAACACTTTGTCAGCCGGCGATTGTTTCCAAGCATTATCTCTGCCTGCTTTTAATTGCTTTGGAAGTGAAATTAACAGAATTAGAAAAATTGCCTCTCCCTTTTTCTACAAGCTTCTTTATTCACGGGTATTGTTGTGTGCTTTGTATAGATTATAGACTCCTTTGTTCCAGCATTGTAAATATATACGCCCCCAGTCATGGCTTTAGCTCTGAAACAATTCCCTCTATTCGTTCGACACAACCTCATGGAAATTAATTTACAACCTGTCTCTGGTTGAGGCGGGAAATAAAACAATAAAAAAACATCTCTCTCTCTGTATTAATTTCACTCTTATTTACTCATTCAGAAACCACTCGCGCCCTCCCCGCCCGCCCTCCTTGACTTTCCAGTCCATCATTATTTCGCATTTGTTTTCTCCCTCTGCAGCATATTAACCGTTTCTTGTCTCACTGGCAACACTAATCCTCTTAAAAAGAAATAGTTACCCTGAGTTAATAATCGTATCATGGGATCCTCTCGGGAGCAGAGGATCGAGCATGTCATCCGATGCACACCAACGCAACATAAGACCGTTTATTATGACGACTACGAACTTCACAAAACGGTTACGTATGTCGATAAATACTGCACGGCACTATTTTCTTTAGCACTCTTAATGCACCGTTTAAAGGGCACTGATGTAGTCATGTTATAGATGGAGAATTATTAATGAAGCAATTTTAACAAAGTCACATTAAATCCATATTAACCGACTCTTTTTTTTTTTTTTTATGTGGATGTAATCTTCAAACAGGCTAAAATAGATCAAAAGTACTGTATAATTACTCTGGTCAGCAGGGATTATGAAACTGTAATTGATACAGATCAGCCCTGCACTAATCACTCTTTTAGCTACAATTTTAGGTATACTGTAATTTGGCTTTAAGGTCCCCCTTGGCTTCTTGGTATTAATCTTCTGGATTAGACCGTTCAGTGTGTCCAATTCGTGAAATATATATTTTTTTAATTCTAAAGAGTCCACTTTAAAAAAAAAAAAAAGGGGAAAGAAAGGGAGCAATGTGTTTTTCTACATATTATAATAAGTAGCTTGTTAAACCCTCTTGCTTCCTTTTTTATTTTTCAGCAGTGTTTTGACTCGAAGCCCCCGGGAAGACAATTAACTTGAACCCGTATGTTCCATTATTAAGACTGTGGTGGTGTCCCCAAGTCTAAATATTAGACCTTCGCTCATACTCCTTTTATACAGTCGCAGAAAAAAAATATTAGACCATCAAAAGTCATCAAAAACAATGGTTATGCAATCAAGTATTAACTTGTGTGTGTCATGAGACTAAAACAGACAGAAAAGAAAACACAGAATGCCTAAAAGCACTGTTTTTGTCAGTACAATGACATAGATTTTGATGGAAGAACTGAAGTGATTTGGGTTATTATCAAGAAAACATGGAAAATGGATAGATATCAGCTCTGAAATTCAACTACTGTGAGCTATTTTTGTTGGTATCATTATATTTGTCCAAACTAATGGACCTTTAGTTGGACCAGGCAGTAAAATGAGCAAGAAATTGAAGAAAACAAGGGGTGGTCAAATACTTTTTTCTGCAACTGTAAACGATTCCACATGCTTCTATTGTTGGCTGATCGATGAGTGACGCCGTCAGTTTGTCCATCAGTTGTTCTCAGGAATATTTTTTTTCCCAGATGGAATATCTTCAACAATGAACTTCAGATCACAATTGAAAAACAGTAGATGCATCTTCCTGAAAGATAGTTGTATCATTTTAATCCTTTATAGGGCACTATAATTTTCAACCTTAGTGTGTTATTGGAGGAAATAACAAGACTTTATTACTTTTGTGAAGTTTTTCAAAATGTTTTACTGTTATGTAGAAAATCAAGGTTAATGAAGTTACCATATTTGTTCCTTACCAACAAAAACAAACACAACAAAAAAAAACAAAACAAAAAAAAACCAAAAAAAAAAACCCAAGATATGTATATTAAAATACAAAAAAAAATACATGCAAGGTGAAAGGAACATGTATTTTAGAACATTAGAACATCACTTTTAGAACATTAAAACAACATAAGTGCTGATACAGACACCTGCCAACATCCACATTATTATGATTGTGAAGAATTAAGAGATTAGAGGGCATCAATAAGACATTTTAAGAACTATTGGCATCGGACGAGCTGGGCTCCAATAGTCGCTGATGGACCACATTAGGCCTCTCTGGCGAAATCATTAACTTTGACAGCAAAAAAAAAAAAAAAAAAAAACCCTTTTTGTTAACTAAATCCAAACTTACCAAAGTTTGATTTCAGAAAATGACATTTTGACTTTATATTGTCCAAAATGACATTTTGACTTTATATTGTCCAAACAGCTTTACTTTAATGCTGTCAAAAATTTGTAACATGCAATACTGAAGAGGCGAATGGCTAACAGTGACTGAAAGTAATCCTAAAACAACAAAACAGACCAAGCATTATCATGAGACGATAAGTCTACAACCAATATCTATACATCCTTTAAGTTAAAGCGAGTGTACGATAACAACAGTGACATTGAGTGGTGAAAACATCAACCATACAAAAGGTGACATAAATACACACATTAGAAAATGATTACAGATTATTAGCTGTTAATTAGAAACTGTCAACGCTTGAACATTTGTGTATAATGTCCATTTAATTCAAGGTACCAGCTTTGCAGCACTTTAATATAGTGTAAACTTATGGTGGCATTAGGGTGTGCTAGTATAGGTAATTAATGTCTGTTTCGAAGGATATAAAACCTCTATTATTCACTCTTCTTCTTCAAGTTCTATTCAGTCTAACCTTTACTCAAACTTCCTTTCCTGTTTCTCACATTTAACCAGTATCTCAGACACTGCATGAAGCCAAAAACGTTCTTTAATTCTGATCATGTGAATTTTTTTTCTTTCTCTGTCCATTTTCAGGTTCCCTTGGGGAACTCGACAGCGGTGAGGAGAACACAACGGACAACCTCAGCCTATCAGGAGAGGAGGGAGGAGCCTCTGACCCAGAAGATTCAGCAGAAGGCGACAGCTCCAGCCCGACGGCGTACACACCGCTGTACAACGAAGGTAAGAAAACTAAGAAATAAAAGACCCAAAATATGGAACAGAATCCACAACATTGACTCTCCTCTACAGTAAACATGAGGTTGGTGATCTACTTTTATGTTATCTGTGCTGCCATCCTCACTTTGGCCCGAAAAGGGGATCTAACCAGTTTCTAACAACCCCTCTATTTTGCAAATACAAAGACATCGCAGTATCAAGGAGCTTGAAATCTTTATTTTTGAGGGTTAAGAAAACTGATAAAACTTGCTAATTTCCTTGTCCAACATGGATATCTGTCACTTTCTCTGTAAAGTAAAAATGATCTACATTGGCGCTTTCTAATTCAAATATAACCCATTCCCATTGGATCAGATAGTCATTTTCTATTAAATACATTAAAGTTTTTACAACCCAACTTTTGTCAATATATATACGTACATGCTATACCATGTTAGAAAGGTTACATTTGCCATAGTTGAGCTGCTAAGTTTATTTTACAGTATTCCTGACCCCAAAACATAATTAGTGAAAGAATCACCTGGATAGCAATAGAAGCTAATTGGACTTCCTACCTGTCTGGTGTCATGAGGTCATGAGTGGTCCTTTCCAGCATTAAATATAGTCCTGTTCTAACTAGGGGTGTAACAATACATCGATCCACATCGATACATCGATTAATTAATTAACGATCCAATTACATCAATGCACAATGACAACATCGATTCACATCGTCATCTTTAAGATACGCCTTTATTTTGAAATCCACATAGCACGTCTGTATGTCTGTGTCACCATTTCATGCGCACCCCTGCCGCCTTCAAACAACGTGAACGCAGGCTTCACGGTTAGCGCAAGCAGCCAAAAAAGGGACGATGACCACGACATACGCTCACCTCTTGGAAGTAAATCAGCGGGGTGGAAATATTTCAGATTCCGATGGAAAGACAGCTCAACCGACAAAACTCACACCATACGCAAACAGTGCCAGTGCAAGTTAAAATACACTGGAAACACAACGAACTTGGCCGGGCACCTAAAAAAGAAGCATGGGCTTGACCCCCATGCTAGCCCCGCCGTAACCGTGTCAGATGTCACACCATCTTTGACCAGTTTCTTTCCAATAACGCTGAGCAACAACTCGAAAAGAGCAATGAGTATCACAGGTACCATTTCATTTGTAAAGATATGAGACCTTACAGTGTTGTCGAGAAAAAATTGCACTTAAACATGAGAAACGTGATACTATAGTTAACAAGTGGTCTGTTTTTATTTAATTTTTTTTTTTACTCAAGAAGAATACTGTTTACATTGTTTATTTAATGCCTGATACCTAAAAAGACCTTCGAAATAAAATGGTCAAATCATATTTAAGTTGTTTTTTGTGAGTTGATAAAAATGTAAATGATTGTGTGAGATGGGCTTATGGTATCACATCATATCGATCGCAGGCTTGTGAATCGAATTGAAATTGTATCGTGACAGACTTTGTGATATTGGCAAACGTCGTATCGTCATCCAAACATATCGACATTGTATCATACCGTGATGAAGCTGCTGATTTACACCCCTAGTTCTAACATAGGACTATAGTTTAATTCAGCCTGATGTAGTTCAAGTTATATAAACAGAAAATCCTGTTGAACTAGATTTTATTACCTTTCAGATGAGGTGTCATTCATTAATTTTGAGCTTGTAGTTCTTCAGTTATTAGCTTTGGAACTTGGTAAATAGGAGAAAAAATAGGATGTGCTGTGTTACTGAGTGGTAAAAGAGTACTTACTCAGGCTGATCTGACCGGACCCTTTTCACTGCAGTCATTTTGGTTTTTAGAACCAGGCAGAGCACAGATGTCGCTGATAAAATTAACAATGGCTCCATTCCACTGAATCAAACCAGGATCCGTTCCAGTAAAGTCCATGATCCCAAGGCCAGTAACTGATACACCTGAACGGGAGTCCAGTTAACTCCTGGGTGTTCAAGGAAAAATGTGACAAAGAAATATTTTACTATGAAATATGACAATGTGTGAGTGACTGGGCTCTTTAAAATTCTGAAAATGAGCTTGATAACATCATGACTTTACTGTCCCTTTTCAGAATCAGAAATATTTTATTAATTCTAGGAGCATACGCAAAACACAGAGATGACCAAGTCCAAAGCAGTAGCTATATTTAAAAGTTATATAATACAATAAACACAGAGCAGTGACTTCAAAGGAAAAATTAACTGTTACTAAACTGCTGTTACTAAAGTGCAGAATGCAGTTTTTCTAGCGCAGTGATGATAAAAACATCAAAACACGTCAATGCCCCTCTTCTTAGTAACATTCTGTACGTGGACAGAGACTGAAAGGACCCATGTATCTGGTTTAACAGATGTTTAACATGAGGTTATTACAACATTTATCACCTCATCAAGACTTGGATGTCATTCTTTCATCAACTGATGTTTACCTGGTATCTGTCAGCAGACGCCCCACAAAACACCGTAGAACCATTATGAGGACAGTGCTTTCCACATGTACCACTTTGTTATCTCTATTGTGTCTAAACGAATGGGGGGAGAAAAAAAATTCTGTAGGTTCAGTCTTGGCTCCGGTGAATCTGCCCCCTCATGCACTCTCTTATCCCAAGTCTCCCCCTTGTACTGTGTGATAGCAGAGTTTTCACTCATATTCTTTTGACTTATTCAAGATTTCACCAGCTGTGTGTGTGTATGTTGTTTTTTTTTTTTTTTTTTTTTTTTAATCTCAAAAATTCCTGCTCTTGTGAAATTTTGGGGCCGGGAGTGATAAGCGTCTGTTGGTTGGCTTGGGTTGATAAACCCATGGAAATTCTGTCAGGTGCTAATCGAGACGAGATTAGAGATTAGCCAGAGGTGTGTGTGTGTGAGGTGAGGGGTGGGTTATGTGTGGATTAGATTGTACAGAAAGAAGAAGTCGGGCTCAGACTGTGCATGTGAGCAAGTTTGTCGATAGCAAACTGACTTTGCATCTGTGTTTCTTTTTGTGTGAGTGTGTTTTAGTGTTTTGTCACACACACCTCTGTCCCCATCACACTGTTGATTTACTCCTCTCTCTCTCTTTTTTTTCCTCTCTGGGGTTCCTCGGTTGCCTGGCGCTGCCATTATCAGTTCTCTGTAAATCAGCCATGTTTGACGAACCTGCTCTTTCAACCTGGGATCAATACCAGGTCTTTATCTGGCCAGCACTGGCTAATAAAGGCAAGGCCTCTTATCCACCATCTGGAAGAGAGAAAGAGAGATACATTCACACACACATACATTTGCACAAACACACACACACACACACACACACACGCACACACAGAGCGATAACCAGCCTGATAACTCTAGTGAGAAAAGCACATTCTACCAGTAACAGGAGCGAAAGTCTCCATAACACCCCCCACCTCAACAAGCTAACAGGAAGAGCCAGGCTAATAACGCTCCTGCACACACATCTCTTTTTGAGGAGAATTTGTACATGCATCTGTCTCTGTTATAGCATTTGATGACTTCTCTCTTCTTCTCAGAATCACTCTAAAGTCTCCACAGTCTGTCACAAAGTTCTTTTTTTCATAACAATCACACTTACACATCACAGGAAGCCTGATAAAAATCCACTTCTGGGCTGATTACTGAGTGCGTTCCCTCGTCTTGACCTCTAATTGTAGTGGCCTTGTTTTAACCAATCAGAGGGATTTTTGTACACAGTGTTTTTTTTTCTTTTTCCTTTGGTTGAGGCAGAAAAATGGACGTAATCTCTTGCTCTTTTATCCTGAAGATGACAACTGTGAAAGACTTTTATTAAGTCAAGTCCGTTAAAGCGTACATCAGTGTGAAAATGCCAAATATTGATTGGTTTTCAGGTGCACAGATGTAAAGGTTTATCTCTATTCAATCAAGTGCTAACCTCTTTCTCTACCCCAAACCAAGTCCTGACAGTGACTAAACCAAACCATTACAGTTTAATAATGTAAACCAGCTGATATTGCAGTCAAGTTTAGTGACCCTTTAACCAGTTAAACCTTTGTCCATTGTTTCCAATTGGAATCATTTCACTGTAGCACAAAACAATGGATTAGCCGATAACAGAAGCTTCATTCACATAAAAGCCAAGATATAATCGGAAAACAGCAAAGGAAAGACCAACTCCATGATCATCACTTCATAATGTGACCTTTATTTTTCTTCTTCTTTGTCTTGTACAGTGAGTTTTATTGGTAGAGAAATAATACTTGTACTATTGGATCTACTTAGTGTTAGCTTAGCGCTGCAAAGTTTGTCTCATTGATCTTTTGTTTTATTAAATTATTATGACATACGCTGGTCTCAGACCGTTATCTAAGTTTAGATATTTGTCCATTTAAATGGTTGTTGTTTGAATTGTGTTCTGTTTTCCAACATTTTTTTTTTTTTTTAGCTTTTTGCTGACATTCTTTTGGTTACATGGATATATAACATGTATATTGCTACAAGTGTCACGTAGCATTACCACAGCAACACAGATAGAACCCTGGCTGAGTTTATTAGGCTATAAGAAACACAGTGACATTTACATTAAGAGCAACATTTTTGACACTTTTAACACTAATTGACATAATTTAATTATTAAGATGAAACTAAATAAATATGGGCAACATTCTGTGCTTAACAACGCTTATTTGTGGCTATAATTTAGTTGCGTGTGTAATTTCCATAAGACAGGGTTGTTTCCCAGCACTTGGTATATTGTTTATTCAGACTGAATATTTATTCAGCAACAATTATTTTATTTGACTAATGATACTAATACTGTTCTGTTGTGTCTTGTTTCCCATCTGACTAAACTGATGTGTGAATCTGAATCAGTAGAGCTAGATAGATAGATAGATAGATAGATAGATAGAAAAGACTTTATTGATCCCACCATGGGGGAAATTCCACAGTTTACATGTGTTTAGTTGCACTTTATGCACATAAATACAAGTCAAATTAAAGCTTCGAGGGATTTTAATGCAGTCTTTGTTGCTCTTTTTCAAAAATTGTAGAAAGAGGTCAATATTAGTTTCAATTTCAACTGGAAATGGCAAAAACACTGCAAAAGATGTGCATTTAACTAAATTGTTGGATTCAGTGTTTTCATGTATCTGATCTGATACCATTTTGGTGCATCTAAGTGAAATTTTGAGCATGGCATTATTAGCTATTATTCACCCATTTTTCTACAACAAAAAGATTTTGATAACTTTTTATTGCTAATATCTGTGGCAGAACTTTATGAAGGCGCTTGTACAAGAACCTAACAGGGTTGTTGAACCTCGATGTGTTACGAGAGCTGAGAAAGAAAGACGTAGAAGAAGGACAGGCAGAAAGACAAGAGAAAGAACTGCATAAAGGCTTGTAGAAGTTGGGAGATTGTTGGGTGACTTTGCCCTGCAGGTGTGACAGGGGAAGTTCAGCTTATCAGATTGATGGAGACTGTCTCGCTATAGGGAGGGGAG